>OY720429.1:77351329-77458829 GCA_963082735.1 Pocota personata
CCAGATCTTCAACTATTGTTTGAGTGTATCTAACTTTGTATTTGGAAAAATGTTCGGGATAAATGTTTTGTATTCGGCCCATTATTTCTTCTTTTGTTTGCAAGCCATTTATTACACTGGGATTTAAATATTTTTTAAAAATTGAAATGATATCTGAGTTGCTATAACTGGGTTGTACAAAAACGTGTCTGTGGTACGTGGGGAATGGAATTAAGAATTGATGGCTAGTTGTGTCCCCGATTTCTAAAATCAGCTGATTTCGAAAAACGTTAATGGGTACTTCAACTGCTGGTATCAGGTTATGTGAAGAACTCTCATCACTATGTTGCGTCATGGTCATTGAATTTATTTGTGTTTTTTGTGGCAGTCGAGATAAAGCATCGGCAACTACATTTTCCTTTCCTGGTTTGTACTTGAGTTCGTAGTTGTACTCCTCCAGAATTGCCTTCCATCGCTTCATCTTGTGGTTTGTGTTTCTATTACTCAGCGCATATGTTAATGGCTGGTGGTCCGTATAAATATTTACCTTTTTTGATCCGTAAAGGAAATTCCTAAGCGAGTTTAGAGCCCAGATGATGGCGAGCATCTCTTTCTCGTTAGTGGCGTAGCTTTCTTCTGTCTTTGTCAGTGTCCTTGAGAGAAATGTTATGGGTTTTCTGTCCTGGGATAGGACAGCACCAATTGCATAGTCGGATGCGTCCGTCGTGAGTTCGAAGTCTTTGTTAAAGTTCGGGTGAGTGAGAGTTACTTCTTTGGAAGTTAAGGAGTCTTTAATTTGGTTAAATGAGTAAATGCAATTTTCGTCAAGATCTATCTTTTTATTTTTAGAGAGATGTCTGGACACTCGTCCGTCTTCCCCTCTTAAAAGGGATGTCAGGGGTTTCGCTATTTTCGCATAATCTCTGATAAATCGGCGATAATACCCTGACATACCTAGAAAAGATCTCAGGTCTTTGAGCGTTTTTGGGGGTGGTAGCTCTGTGATGGCATGAACCTTTTTAGGGTTAGTCTTAATGCCATCAGTGCTGATGATGAATCCTAAGAATTCCACCTCGGTCTTGAAAAATTCGCATTTATCCAACTGAATCTTCATGTTGGCGCGTTCTAGAGTATCAAAGACGGCTTTCAGGTTTTTAAAATGTTCAGCCTTGTCTTTTCCAAAGATGACAATATCATCGATGTAGACGTAACATCGTTTTCCGATGTGCTCTCTTAGGATATCGTCGAGAGCTCTTTGGAAAATCGCCGGAGCATTTTTCAAACCAAAGGGAAGACGAGTGAACTCGAATTTCCCGTTATTGATAGAGAACGCCGTTTTCTCAATATCGGATTCTCTGAGCTTGATTTGGTGAAATCCGCTCTTCAAATCTATGACAGAAAACCATCTGTTGTCGCCGAGGTTAGCTAGGACCTCATTGATTTCCGGAATGGGGTATCTGTCGGCAATGGTGACCGAGTTAAGTTTTCGGTAGTCGATCACCATTCGATATTTTTTTTCGCCTGAAGCGTCCAATTTTTTGTTGACGATCCAGACTGGCGAATTATATGGAGATTTCGACGGCCTGATAATATTATCATTTAGAAGTTGGTTGATTTGTTTTTCAACTTCTTCTTTAAGTCCTCTTGGGTAGGGGTAGGATTTCGAATAGACTGGTTCGTTACCTATTGTACGAATTTCTCCTTTCACAGTTGTCGCATAAGTAAGTTTCTCGTCAGGATCAGAGAAGAGTTTCGGAAAAGACCCAATAACTTTAGTGAGATAGTTAGAGTCTTCGTCATTCAAATGGGATGTTCGGATATTTACGCTATTTACGGTTTCAGTTAGATGCTGTTTAAGTTCGATAAAAGTGTTCTGGTGAACTTTCATATAGTTATCATTTATGTGAATAACCGCATTCAGGCTTTTAAGGGTATCGTTCCCTATAATGCCGTCGAATGATATAAGGGTAGGAAGTATAAAAAATTGTAAGGGGCCTATTTCAGTACCAAAAAGAGGAATAAGACTATGGTGGGTTATTCTAATGTTTCCCCCTACGGAATTAGCATAGAAAATCTTTTTGTTGGGGAGAGGATTGCGTATATGTCGTGGTTGAATGTAATTTTTGTTCGAGCCTGTGTCAATTAGAAATTTATACACCTGTCCACTCTTTGCAACGTGCTCGAAATAAGGAAGCGAAGAGTGTTTTAATCTAAAAAATATATGTCATCAACTTGTTGCGGTGGATCAAAATATTGTTCGTCTGTTTGGTCGTCACTGTATTCCGTAAGTGTTTGTTCGTGGTTTTGATCTTCTTGGTTCATCGTGGCTTCGTATTGTTCTATTTCTTGTTCTTCGGCGACGGCTTCTTCAGTATGGTAGACTCGTTGCATTTTATAGGGTTGACGAACTTGTTGTGAGTGCTCTCGCTTCTGTGCAGTAGGCTGGTTTCTTGGTCTATTTAGGTAATTTACCCTCTGAGTTCTAATGGAATGATCTATGTCCATAGGCTTGGGAGGAAGTTCGCGTTGGTTTGGTGGAAACCGTTGCGGTTGGGCTTGTTGGAAAGACCTAGAGTGATATTGTGGTTGCCTGTGGAATTGGGGTTGCTGAGGTTGACTAGGGTTATGAAGCAATTGTGGAAAGAACTCTCGCCTTGGGGCTGGAACAGGAACTGGGTGTGGAGGATTGAATCTTCTAGGAGGAACCGGTGGAGGTGTTTGCTGGAAGGTTTTCCGAGCTGTTGATTGGGAATTATTGGCGTGTTGAGTTCTGAAGTCAACATTTTGGAGTTTAAGACAAAGATGCAGAGCCTGCGGCAAATCTGCGGGTTCCCTTATACTGAGTAATCTGGGAAGGTCGCCTTTCAACCCTCTAACGAAAGTATCAAGTGCCTTATCTCTATAACATTGAGTCATGTTATTTAACGACTCATGGCTCATGTCAATACAACCGAGTTTGTTAAGAATCAGAGATAAATGATGATAAACTGCTTGATAGAATTCGGGTATTGTATTGTTACCCTGTACCAAAGTCGTCATTTGGTACTCGAGTGTCCCTAGATCCCTTTTATCTGCATAATGCAGAGTCAAACATTTAGAAATCTTTTCCCAGTTTAAAGGGGTATTATATGATTCGAGCGCTATATCGGCATGGCCTGTTATTTTATTTCTAATAACGGACAAGATGCCATAATATTTTGGAGTACCCTTGAGGTGCTCGTAGATCTTAAGTATTCTTTCAACACTTTTCTTCCACGAGTTGAACTCCTGAGCTTCACCTGAAAACTCGCGCAAACTCTTAACCACATCTGGAACTTTGTCCATGTCGGCAAGATTCTGATCAGTGGTGTTAATCGGTTGATCAATATCATTATTGATATCTGAGGCTGGATTCATAATTGAATTAAATATCTGTCGTCCCTGAATGTGTAGTGTTTCGGTTACGAGTCTGGTTATGAGATGTACCAAGTTATCGTCTATTTGGTTTGTAAAGGAGGGGGCAGGAGGAGCAGGAGGAGCAGCATTTTCTCCTGGTACTTCTAAGCGGGCTGGTCTGATTAAGTTATTTGGGTTCGACATTTTGAAATTTTTGTGATTGAAATTAAGTCAATGAATGTGAACCGAGATTCGCAATTGAAATTGAATCAAAAATAATTAAAATGGGTCTTAATCTAGATGAGTCTTAAGTTGTTACACAAATAATTACGAATTATGTATAAAAAAAAAAAAAAATGTTCTTACAGAAATTAAAATTTGGATCTTATTCTAGTTGAGTCTTAGGATGTTACAAAATCGATTACAAATTACAAAGGACAAAAATATTCTTACAGAAATATAACGGCTTCAATTCTCATAACGAAGATGGGTTCTGGACCGTGGCTGTTGGTTGGGGCGGCTGTTCGCTATTCCGGAACTCCTTTTTATCCCTGTTTTACAGGATTACTCGGGGGCCTCTTTTCCCCTACACAATTACTAATCAGTCTCGTGGCCTGGTGTCCACGTTACAAAACTTGTGGCTTGGTGTCCACTTTGTTTTACACGCACTATCAATAATTTCGTGGCTTGGTGTCCACTTTACACAACTTGCGGCTTGGTGTCCACTTTTGTTGCTTACACGCACTATAGTGAAAATTTCGTGGCTTGGTGTCCACTATGAAACTTGCGGCTTGGTGTCCACTATTTTGTCTCACGCACTAGCGATGATTTCGCGGCTTGGTGTCCACTATATTTTTCTCACTAGCACTATTTCCACGATTATTTTAGTTTATAAGTGCGTTTATTATTCGTACGCGTATTGACTATTTAGTAAAACCGCACGGTCCCTGCTCGGGCGCCAGTTAATAGAATTTACGCCGAAATTATTTAAAAAAAATACTTTTCAGGGCAGATTGCCCTGTCCTTTATTGTATGAAGTATCGATTAAGACTAACTTAAAAATAAAGAAGACTCGTGCAAGTAAAATTATTGAAGGTTGCATTTTCATTAGTTTATTGCAATGTTGATTTCCCTAGCTTGCATTTTATTTCCCAACGTGAATTTCCCTGGAAATTCGTTTCTCGCCCCAGACGCTAGGTCAGCATTTCCGCTGCGCGTGCGAGTGGTTGACGATGTTAACTTATATACAAGAGGAAAAGTAAAAAGAAACAACCCACACGATCATCAAGAGCAAAGCATGACAAAGCAAAAATATTCTACCATTCCATTTTTAAGCGAAAAATGTTAATCTTTTTCTCCCATTCTCTACACATTGGTGGTTGATGCAGATACTGGGTGGTGATCGAGAACTCCGAAAGCTACCAACATGAATGGTCTGTGTTTCTCAATTTGAAAAATTTTCTGGCGAAAATTATTTTATAGGGTTGAATGTTTGTTACTATAATATAAGTCTTTGCTTAAACTTAATACTTGTGCTCACAATAGAGAACCTTTTAAAAGCAGTGGATGGAACCTGTGCGAAATGCGTAGCGTACGCAGATGACCAAGCACCTGAACATCATAGCATTATGCAAAACACCCTACGAATAACAAAAAAATGGGCGGAGGAGACTGGATTAACGGAACTGGTTCTCAAATCAAAACTAGTGACTTTCACATTCCACAACTTGGAGGAGCATCACTACAACTTCGTGACAGCGTCAAGTATCTGGGCATAATATTGGACAAGAAACTGACCTGGGGAAAGAACCTAGAAGAAAGAGTTACCAAAGCCAAGAGAGCATATTGGATATGCAGGAGGGCCATCGAAAAGTCATGGGTTTTGAAAGCGAAACAGGTCCACTGGATATACGAATGCGTAATAAAACCTATTATCTTCTACGGTGTAGTTTTATGGTGGCAAGTAACGAGTAAAAAGAGTGCAAGAGACTTGCTAACAAAGGTGCAACGTATGGTCTACTTGGGTATTACAGGAGCATAATCCTCCACACCAACCTCGGCTATGAACATCCTACTAGTGCACCTCGAAGCGAAGAAGATTGCCGGACTTTCAACCTCACGGCTTACAACTATCGGCCATTTCATCGAAGGTGTAAATACGGGACAACGGAAAATCACAGAAATGATAAGTGTAATGACACCACTCATCGATTGCCCCAGTGATGTTGTTGAAAAATCGTATACGTTCTCCAACAACTTCGAAACAATTTTCCCCGCAAGAGAATATTGGACGTATGAAAGAACGACAAGAAACTCCAAGGGGTATCGGTATACACAGACGGCTTGAACATATGAGGGGAATCAGAGGCTGGTATCTTTAGGGCTAACCCACCGATTGGACTTGCTATTCACCTAGAACCATTTGCATCGGTGTTCCAAGCAGAAGTCTATGCAATTATGAAGGCAACTGAAATACTCGCAGAAAACACCAGCGAAGGGAGGCAAATCGACATCTACTCGGATAGCAAAGCAGCAATTAGCGCGATCGCAAACCCCATGTTTGAAATCACGACTAGTAAAAGAGTGCAAAACTAAATTGAACTTACTTGCTAGACGCAATAGAGTCCGTCTTACATGGGTACCGGGGCATGAAGGTGTCCCGGGAAACGAAAAGGCAGACGAACTGGCAAGGAAAGGAGCTGACAGCATAGAACTGAATCCTGGTAATACAATAGGGGTCCCTCTGACAACTATTAAAACAATAATCAATGAGAAGATTAGACAGGAGTTCAACAACTACTGGATGAATCAAGACACGTGTAAAGTGGCTAGATCTGTAATAATAAAACAGTAACAACATAGCAAAAAGAGCTCTAAACTCAAGCGGAATACAATTGAGATTGATGGTGGGACTTTCAGCAGGGCACACCAATCTCAACAAACATTCGTTCAGACCCGGAATAGCTGATACAACAATCTGTGCCAACTGTGAGGAGGAGAAGGAAGAAATAGAACACTTCCTCTGCCACTGCCCTGATACAGCGAGGTTAAGACTGAAAATTCTGGGATCCCCAAGGATTCCGGATATTATACACCTCAGCAAGAAAGGAATCGCGGATATATTGGCGTTCACTAGACGAACAGTATGATTCTCCGATCACTATACGATATAGTTTCCCGTTGATCCTCCCTAAGATCCCAATACCTAAATCCCTTCACAACGCATAATTCCCAAAGCACAGCACTATTCCTTACAGTTCGATAGACGAGGGGAACACAACGGGCCCAATGGAGGCCTAACTGAAGAGCAGAAGCTCACCCTCTTAAATCAACCAAACAACCAGCCTATATACTACCTGACTTTTAAACCACTCCGTCAATCTTTCTTTCTCCCTGTATTTCCAGCTTACGTCGTGCAATTAATAACCCCACTAATTGCATTTTAACGGAGTCTTGAAGGGATCGTATTATACCCTTTACTATTAAAGTGGGCGTGGCGGTGCGAAATTGTTAATTCAAATGCAATGATATCTCTCTACTGGGGGGATATTTACGCAATTTTTAAGAGATTTAAAAAAAAAAAAGTTACAATCCGCCTAGAATGGATCGTATGATACCCTATTCTCCATTCTCTGACTCACCCCTAGTAATGTGAGCGTGGCGTTGTGAAATTTTGTAATCAAATGGAGTGCTACATATTTCTCTACTCCGAGGATATTTGCGCAATTTTTTAGAGATTTAAAAAATTAAAATCTTTCACAATATTTTCTCGGATGAAAGTGCTACCACGAAATTTAACCGAAGTACACTGAGACTTTCGCAATAAGACTTAAGTGAGAAACATAATCAACATTCGCCTGCATATGCACGTAAAAATAAAAATAAAATAAAATACAGATATGTAAACCCACGAATACTCACAAACTTATCATCCAACACATAATAAGCCCAGACACGATATTTTAAATGTTGCACATATTAATAGAAAGTGTTCGCAAAAATAGGAGCTTTTTCGATAAAAGCGATGCCTTTTATTTTAATGAAATTAAAAAGTAAAGGGCACGGGATGATATTTCAAAAGAAACTTGCAGATAGATTTGACAGATAGGTATGCAGGCAAAGGTATTATGGTCATCGATTGGAATTGACGGAACATAGGAATGCATTTCGTTCAGTTATGATATTGGGTTATAGCCCAATATTGATTATGGTTGAGCCTTTAGTCTTAACCGTAAGTAGCTTTGAAGAAGTAAAATGTGTTTTTTTTTATTTTTCAAAGAAAACGGCTCCAAAAAATGAGCATAGTCATGTATGGATGAGATGTAGATAAAGTTAGCGTTTACATATTTTATCTAGGCGTGCTTGTGGACGGATTTTCAAAATATTTACAATTATACTACTTCGGATTTTAAAAAGCCTATATATGAAATTTCATGTTCCTAGTTCAAAATTTAAGGCTTAAAAAGTAGGAACATGTGGAGAAACGAACGGACGGACGAACAGACATGGTTAGATCGACACAACTTTTGATTCTGATAAGAAATATACATATATATTTTTGTGGGTTTATTTTTATTATTTGTCTATTTTACGAACTATGTATCAAAATTAATATACCTTACGGGAAGGGGTATAAAATTAAGAACTTGACTGGATTGCACGTACTTGTACGTATATGTTGTTTATTTGCAAATATCTCAGTTTTAAATTTAAAAAAAAAAAATGTTGAGATATTTTTATTTTAATAAACCACTAAAATTGGAAAAAAAAAATTATACGATTGTCCAAAACTTGGTGTGCCTCTAGAAAATTTCAGTTAATTTTGAGGTTTGAATGAAAATTCCAATTTACCTTGAATTGGTTCGCAATCACACCGACACCAGATATGAATTTTAAAAAAAATTACAGTGCCTACCCAAATAAAATTTGTCACGTGTCTTTACGCACATAAATAGACTTCTGCCGCTTAAGCTAGAAACTTTACGTTTGGTAGAGTTGCTAATATTGCTCATATCACCATGGTATACTTTTGTGTGTGTATTTTTGTGTTCCAATCATTATTTGGAGCTGAGTTAGAGGAGGAGGGGACACTGGATCAATTTGTGCGTCTTTTTTTTTCCAATGGATTATATGGTTGAATATAAATATTTTATATTTCTCAGTTCACCTTGTTTACTTTCTATAGGTATAAAGCTTATATGCACTATAATCCGTTTTGTTAAAAACTTTGACCGAGTATTTATTGTCTACTCTTTTAATTACAAAACCATTCAAATCAAACAGAGTTTTTAAGGGACCGCAGATATATTTCGAATCTTGTCCGTTAACGTTAATTGGCGGCATTTTTTTTTCTTTGATTGGAAGTGGTACTTACTGCATTGCCAATTTTTTCACCCATTAACTGCGTATTTTTGTTTTGCCTGCTATCATTCGTTGAGGCGATGGTGCATGCTTCTGTATTAATATGCTTTGCCTTTGTATGCTTCTTAAGATTTTTGTTTGTCATTACATTAATAATACTTTATAATTTAGAAAATGTGAAACTTGCGTTTTCCTATCGCGATTTGAATATTTTCCGATTTTTTTTTGGTTGGCATACGTTTAGTGGTTATTTTCGCCTGGCAGTTGGCACTTAATAACTGTTTAAGTCTTTCTTTTCCGATATACACAACGGTGGTCTTGATTTTTTACACTCTCAGTCGCATTGAAAATTTTGAAATTTTTATTTAAAAAAAAAAGTTGTTTAAAAACTTTTAGTCAACATCTTTGAAAAGTTTGGTAATTATCGCCGAATCATCCCTAATGAATATATATAACTTTAAATTGGAAATTATATGCAATATCAGCCGATTTTATTAAAAATAATAATTTAATGAAATTGTTATTATTTCTCTATATTACAAGCTTTGTATTAAAATGTATATAACTTATGAGATAGGGTATAACCAAAGAAATGTTACAATTTAAAAATGTTCAATGGAACAGAAAACTCAGCTGTCTAGACCCAAATTCTAATCTGTACTAGAATACACATACATATGTAAGATGAATTGAAATACAAAGTCTCAAATTCGTCACCCATAAGTAAAATCCTGAAAAAAGTTATTCGTAACAAACTTCTGATATTTCCTAATAACAAAAATGTCTTTCCTTTCCAACAGTTCGGTTTTGGAATGGGTCACAGTACATTACACTAAATTAATACTAAGAATTTGCATGCAGCCTTGTTCTGGTTGACGTGTGTCATGAGTGTTTGATTCGCAAGTTAATTATAAATGTCCTAGTTATCTTGTTAAGGAAGTTTTCTGAAAGATACAAGCTTTGTGGTGTCACTCAATAATATACCCTCTTCCAAATATGTATTCCAGGCGATGTTTCCCAAGAGTTAGTCTTAACATCAAAGCCTTATAATATACAGCCTTGGTTAAACGTATTAAGCACCCTATATTTCTCACTCTATCTTCTTTACCTGAAGGTTTTTTGCCTGTTTTCGAATTACCCAACGAGGTTGTAAAAAAAAGGATTAGCGTCTGTGATAATACAAATATTGCTTTTGCACTTTTAAGTGCATTCTGCAGTACGCGGTCAGTGCACGGTTTTAAAGTTTGTTCTTTTATTTTGCAAAAATGGCCTACAATTGAACTTAGACCTTAAATGAGGAAGTTGCAATTTTGCAGATGATATTGCGGTATACTACTTCAAAGAGTTCAGATCCATTATTTAAAATAATCTTCAATCTGGAGATAATAACATTTTCGTATATTACATGCGTTTTAAAATCAAAATTACTGCTGAAAAACGTTAGGCCATCTTTTTCACAAGAAGCAAGAGTTAATAGAATTTACGCCGAAATTATTTAAAAAAAATACTTTTCAGGGCAGATTGCCCTGTCCTTTATTGTATGAAGTATCGATTAAGACTAACTTAAAAATAAAGAAGACTCGTGCAAGTAAAATTATTGAAGGTTGCATTTTCATTAGTTTATTGCAATGTTGATTTCCCTAGCTTGCATTTTATTTCCCAACGTGAATTTCCCTGGAAATTCGTTTCTCGCCCCAGACGCTAGGTCAGCATTTCCGCTGCGCGTGCGAGTGGTTGACGATGTTAACTTATATACAAGAGGAAAAGTAAAAAGAAACAACCCACACGATCATCAAGAGCAAAGCATGACAAAGCAAAAATATTCTACCATTCCATTTTTAAGCGAAAAATGTTAATCTTTTTCTCCCATTCTCTACACATTGGTGGTTGATGCAGATACTGGGTGGTGATCGAGAACTCCGAAAGCTACCAACATGAATGGTCTGTGTTTCTCAATTTGAAAAATTTTCTGGCGAAAATTATTTTATAGGGTTGAATGTTTGTTACTATAATATAAGTCTTTGCTTAAACTTAATACTTGTGCTCACAATAGAGAACCTTTTAAAAGCAGTGGATGGAACCTGTGCGAAATGCGTAGCGTACGCAGATGACCAAGCACCTGAACATCATAGCATTATGCAAAACACCCTACGAATAACAAAAAAATGGGCGGAGGAGACTGGATTAACGGAACTGGTTCTCAAATCAAAACTAGTGACTTTCACATTCCACAACTTGGAGGAGCATCACTACAACTTCGTGACAGCGTCAAGTATCTGGGCATAATATTGGACAAGAAACTGACCTGGGGAAAGAACCTAGAAGAAAGAGTTACCAAAGCCAAGAGAGCATATTGGATATGCAGGAGGGCCATCGAAAAGTCATGGGTTTTGAAAGCGAAACAGGTCCACTGGATATACGAATGCGTAATAAAACCTATTATCTTCTACGGTGTAGTTTTATGGTGGCAAGTAACGAGTAAAAAGAGTGCAAGAGACTTGCTAACAAAGGTGCAACGTATGGTCTACTTGGGTATTACAGGAGCATAATCCTCCACACCAACCTCGGCTATGAACATCCTACTAGTGCACCTCGAAGCGAAGAAGATTGCCGGACTTTCAACCTCACGGCTTACAACTATCGGCCATTTCATCGAAGGTGTAAATACGGGACAACGGAAAATCACAGAAATGATAAGTGTAATGACACCACTCATCGATTGCCCCAGTGATGTTGTTGAAAAATCGTATACGTTCTCCAACAACTTCGAAACAATTTTCCCCGCAAGAGAATATTGGACGTATGAAAGAACGACAAGAAACTCCAAGGGGTATCGGTATACACAGACGGCTTGAACATATGAGGGGAATCAGAGGCTGGTATCTTTAGGGCTAACCCACCGATTGGACTTGCTATTCACCTAGAACCATTTGCATCGGTGTTCCAAGCAGAAGTCTATGCAATTATGAAGGCAACTGAAATACTCGCAGAAAACACCAGCGAAGGGAGGCAAATCGACATCTACTCGGATAGCAAAGCAGCAATTAGCGCGATCGCAAACCCCATGTTTGAAATCACGACTAGTAAAAGAGTGCAAAACTAAATTGAACTTACTTGCTAGACGCAATAGAGTCCGTCTTACATGGGTACCGGGGCATGAAGGTGTCCCGGGAAACGAAAAGGCAGACGAACTGGCAAGGAAAGGAGCTGACAGCATAGAACTGAATCCTGGTAATACAATAGGGGTCCCTCTGACAACTATTAAAACAATAATCAATGAGAAGATTAGACAGGAGTTCAACAACTACTGGATGAATCAAGACACGTGTAAAGTGGCTAGATCTGTAATAATAAAACAGTAACAACATAGCAAAAAGAGCTCTAAACTCAAGCGGAATACAATTGAGATTGATGGTGGGACTTTCAGCAGGGCACACCAATCTCAACAAACATTCGTTCAGACCCGGAATAGCTGATACAACAATCTGTGCCAACTGTGAGGAGGAGAAGGAAGAAATAGAACACTTCCTCTGCCACTGCCCTGATACAGCGAGGTTAAGACTGAAAATTCTGGGATCCCCAAGGATTCCGGATATTATACACCTCAGCAAGAAAGGAATCGCGGATATATTGGCGTTCACTAGACGAACAGTATGATTCTCCGATCACTATACGATATAGTTTCCCGTTGATCCTCCCTAAGATCCCAATACCTAAATCCCTTCACAACGCATAATTCCCAAAGCACAGCACTATTCCTTACAGTTCGATAGACGAGGGGAACACAACGGGCCCAATGGAGGCCTAACTGAAGAGCAGAAGCTCACCCTCTTAAATCAACCAAACAACCAGCCTATATACTACCTGACTTTTAAACCACTCCGTCAATCTTTCTTTCTCCCTGTATTTCCAGCTTACGTCGTGCAATTAATAACCCCACTAATTGCATTTTAACGGAGTCTTGAAGGGATCGTATTATACCCTTTACTATTAAAGTGGGCGTGGCGGTGCGAAATTGTTAATTCAAATGCAATGATATCTCTCTACTGGGGGGATATTTACGCAATTTTTAAGAGATTTAAAAAAAAAAAAGTTACAATCCGCCTAGAATGGATCGTATGATACCCTATTCTCCATTCTCTGACTCACCCCTAGTAATGTGAGCGTGGCGTTGTGAAATTTTGTAATCAAATGGAGTGCTACATATTTCTCTACTCCGAGGATATTTGCGCAATTTTTTAGAGATTTAAAAAATTAAAATCTTTCACAATATTTTCTCGGATGAAAGTGCTACCACGAAATTTAACCGAAGTACACTGAGACTTTCGCAATAAGACTTAAGTGAGAAACATAATCAACATTCGCCTGCATATGCACGTAAAAATAAAAATAAAATAAAATACAGATATGTAAACCCACGAATACTCACAAACTTATCATCCAACACATAATAAGCCCAGACACGATATTTTAAATGTTGCACATATTAATAGAAAGTGTTCGCAAAAATAGGAGCTTTTTCGATAAAAGCGATGCCTTTTATTTTAATGAAATTAAAAAGTAAAGGGCACGGGATGATATTTCAAAAGAAACTTGCAGATAGATTTGACAGATAGGTATGCAGGCAAAGGTATTATGGTCATCGATTGGAATTGACGGAACATAGGAATGCATTTCGTTCAGTTATGATATTGGGTTATAGCCCAATATTGATTATGGTTGAGCCTTTAGTCTTAACCGTAAGTAGCTTTGAAGAAGTAAAATGTGTTTTTTTTTATTTTTCAAAGAAAACGGCTCCAAAAAATGAGCATAGTCATGTATGGATGAGATGTAGATAAAGTTAGCGTTTACATATTTTATCTAGGCGTGCTTGTGGACGGATTTTCAAAATATTTGCAATTATACTACTTCGGATTTTAAAAAGCCTATATATGAAATTTCATGTTCCTAGTTCAAAATTTAAGGCTTAAAAAGTAGGAACATGTGGAGAAACGAACGGACGGACGAACAGACATGGTTAGATCGACACAACTTTTGATTCTGATAAGAAATATACATATATATTTTTGTGGGTTTATTTTTATTATTTGTCTATTTTACGAACTATGTATCAAAATTAATATACCTTACGGGAAGGGGTATAAAATTAAGAACTTGACTGGATTGCACGTACTTGTACGTATATGTTGTTTATTTGCAAATATCTCAGTTTTAAATTTAAAAAAAAAAAATGTTGAGATATTTTTATTTTAATAAACCACTAAAATTGGAAAAAAAAAATTATACGATTGTCCAAAACTTGGTGTGCCTCTAGAAAATTTCAGTTAATTTTGAGGTTTGAATGAAAATTCCAATTTACCTTGAATTGGTTCGCAATCACACCGACACCAGATATGAATTTTAAAAAAAATTACAGTGCCTACCCAAATAAAATTTGTCACGTGTCTTTACGCACATAAATAGACTTCTGCCGCTTAAGCTAGAAACTTTACGTTTGGTAGAGTTGCTAATATTGCTCATATCACCATGGTATACTTTTGTGTGTGTATTTTTGTGTTCCAATCATTATTTGGAGCTGAGTTAGAGGAGGAGGGGACACTGGATCAATTTGTGCGTCTTTTTTTTTCCAATGGATTATATGGTTGAATATAAATATTTTATATTTCTCAGTTCACCTTGTTTACTTTCTATAGGTATAAAGCTTATATGCACTATAATCCGTTTTGTTAAAAACTTTGACCGAGTATTTATTGTCTACTCTTTTAATTACAAAACCATTCAAATCAAACAGAGTTTTTAAGGGACCGCAGATATATTTCGAATCTTGTCCGTTAACGTTAATTGGCGGCATTTTTTTTTCTTTGATTGGAAGTGGTACTTACTGCATTGCCAATTTTTTCACCCATTAACTGCGTATTTTTGTTTTGCCTGCTATCATTCGTTGAGGCGATGGTGCATGCTTCTGTATTAATATGCTTTGCCTTTGTATGCTTCTTAAGATTTTTGTTTGTCATTACATTAATAATACTTTATAATTTAGAAAATGTGAAACTTGCGTTTTCCTATCGCGATTTGAATATTTTCCGATTTTTTTTTGGTTGGCATACGTTTAGTGGTTATTTTCGCCTGGCAGTTGGCACTTAATAACTGTTTAAGTCTTTCTTTTCCGATATACACAACGGTGGTCTTGATTTTTTACACTCTCAGTCGCATTGAAAATTTTGAAATTTTTATTTAAAAAAAAAAGTTGTTTAAAAACTTTTAGTCAACATCTTTGAAAAGTTTGGTAATTATCGCCGAATCATCCCTAATGAATATATATAACTTTAAATTGGAAATTATATGCAATATCAGCCGATTTTATTAAAAATAATAATTTAATGAAATTGTTATTATTTCTCTATATTACAAGCTTTGTATTAAAATGTATATAACTTATGAGATAGGGTATAACCAAAGAAATGTTACAATTTAAAAATGTTCAATGGAACAGAAAACTCAGCTGTCTAGACCCAAATTCTAATCTGTACTAGAATACACATACATATGTAAGATGAATTGAAATACAAAGTCTCAAATTCGTCACCCATAAGTAAAATCCTGAAAAAAGTTATTCGTAACAAACTTCTGATATTTCCTAATAACAAAAATGTCTTTCCTTTCCAACAGTTCGGTTTTGGAATGGGTCACAGTACATTACACTAAATTAATACTAAGAATTTGCATGCAGCCTTGTTCTGGTTGACGTGTGTCATGAGTGTTTGATTCGCAAGTTAATTATAAATGTCCTAGTTATCTTGTTAAGGAAGTTTTCTGAAAGATACAAGCTTTGTGGTGTCACTCAATAATATACCCTCTTCCAAATATGTATTCCAGGCGATGTTTCCCAAGAGTTAGTCTTAACATCAAAGCCTTATAATATACAGCCTTGGTTAAACGTATTAAGCACCCTATATTTCTCACTCTATCTTCTTTACCTGAAGGTTTTTTGCCTGTTTTCGAATTACCCAACGAGGTTGTAAAAAAAAGGATTAGCGTCTGTGATAATACAAATATTGCTTTTGCACTTTTAAGTGCATTCTGCAGTACGCGGTCAGTGCACGGTTTTAAAGTTTGTTCTTTTATTTTGCAAAAATGGCCTACAATTGAACTTAGACCTTAAATGAGGAAGTTGCAATTTTGCAGATGATATTGCGGTATACTACTTCAAAGAGTTCAGATCCATTATTTAAAATAATCTTCAATCTGGAGATAATAACATTTTCGTATATTACATGCGTTTTAAAATCAAAATTACTGCTGAAAAACGTTAGGCCATCTTTTTCACAAGAAGCAAGAGCTGTTGCTTACCCAGTAATGATCTAAACATTAATAAATGTGATATTCCGTAGGCCGATTCTGTTAAGCAGTTAGTTACATATATATGTACCTATGTACTTAGACAAGACATTGACTTTTGGTGAGCACACCAAAAGGAGCGAAAGCAAAATAAATATTGCAACAAGGTTGTTATATCCATTTATTAATCTTTGGCCATGTTTAGCAACTACAACAAAATAACACTCTTTAAAGTCGCTATTGGGTCTCCAGTTTGGGGGGAATTGTGCAAAGTGCATATCAAAAACTCCAAATATCGCTTAGCAAAATTCGGAAAATGATTTTAGATCCTTGTTGGTTGTTTCAACTACGATGTTATAATGAAAGAACCAAAATCCTTTCAGTTGCAAGGAAAATTGAAATTCTTAAGGAAACATTTTTTCTGGAAAATGTTAATTTAGTGAAATTTATTAAATTTGAATTTCAAATTTATTGGCAACAATAACTTTTTAAATTTTTCTGTAATGTTCACAGAGTGAAGTTATCGGTGCATAATACGAAAAGTTCGTTCGTTTAAACACGTCTTAAGCGCATCAGCAGTCAACACGATATGAGATGCTATGTTTTGAGGTGTTTTACTTCACGCTGATGTTCGGTGCATGCAGTCATCGACATAATGGCATAGTGCACGAGAACGATTTTACATTCCGGAGCATCAGGTGTAAACTAGAGTTCGTCAAACGGGGTCCTGGGAACTCGGAATCCCGTAGTAAAATGAACAACTTATAATCCCGAGGAAGTCACAACGGAATCGCAGGAAAACAATCAAAAGAAATATTCCAAACGTATAAGATAGAGATTAACTTTTTCTGCAAAATAGAGTTGTTCATAACAAAAATCTATCGGTACTAGTGTATTAGGCACTATTTTGCATGTATATTTGTAGGTGTCATCTCTAGCTATATAAATATCAATGTTAAGTAATCTATTTTATTTTGTTAACTTTTCGTTGATAAGATCGATCGATCTAAAGACTTTATCTCTGAGTTTATCTTTTTTTGTTCTTAACAGCTTTAAATAGTCTTAAGTATTTATTTAATGTTAAATGCAGTCTTTCTGCATTAGAGTTACCTGTTTTCAAATAGAGAGTTGTTGCATGTAAATTAATATTATTTTCCACAAAGAACCGTTGGAATTGATACCCAGGACCTGTCTTTCAATGGATATGCGGTTTCAATTTTGGTTAATTTATGTATTGTTGTCAAGTACAAGTTAATTTAATTGCAACACGATTACTGAAAAAAAATACTACAAGACAGAATGCCTTGACCTTTATTATTCCGCAGATATTAACTTAACAAACATCGAATCACTTATATTTATTGCCTACTTTGCCTGACGCAGCTTCTACTGTTGATTTCTGTCGTGTAAACGTTTCGCTGTGCATTGTACCAGACGCTTGATCAACATTTCCGTTACTTGGGTTTCGCGCTTGTAGGTGTTGTTGACACCGTCTGTTGGTGTTAGTACCTAATTTGTCAGTAACTCTAAATCTGGCTTTCTTAAGTATTGGAATTTGAACTTAAGCGCTTACAGAATTGATACCCTGGACCTGTCTTTCAATGGATATGCGGTTTCAATTTTGGTTATTTGATGTATTATTGTCAAGTACATAATATTTCTGTGTTTAACGGGATGCCTATCAAACTTGGCCATATTGCAGATTTCACATTTGTTTGTAAATATATTCTTTTCGTTTTGGAGATTGGGGTAGTAGTATTTGTCATTTAATTTCACAAATGCTTAATTAATCCCTCTGTGTATATCACTGAGGTGTTCTTTTTCTATACTTGGTCATAAATTCCCCCTATCAACAACAAATGTTAGAAGTGTACTCGATTTTCAAACTTTTAAATTCTCATTTCAAAAACAAATGCGTGTCTTGAAAATATAGAGCCATTGAGCCTTTTTCCAGTAACATAATTTTCATAATGAAATCATTCTCAATGCTTTTTCTGTAATAGGAACAAAATCCGTACTATCCGTGTCTGCACTGTGTACAGTGTCAAAGTCAGAGAGTTCATTGAGATTAAAAAACACTTGGTTTTCTTAAGCAGTTTTCTCGTAAATAATTCTGCTCAATCCAACGGCTACTACATTTTCCTTGCCCTTAATAAATTCCACCTCAAAACCGAATTCGGTTAATTTAATCTCCCAGAGTTTGCTATTGGGTTCTTTTAAATAACTTAAACATACCGAAGGCCTGTGATCTGTTTTAATATTAAATCTTCTTCCGAATAAATACGGCCTAAAGAACTTTGTGGCCTAAACTATCAAAACTGCTCCCAGCAAATAGTTGGTATCATCTGTTATCAAAGTTAATTTGTTGTTGAAGTCCGGGTGTACAAGTTTAGGATGGTTTTTACATATATTTCTTAAGTTTGTTAAAAATTTCTATATAATCTTTATCAGTTGTATTATTCTTCACATTCTTTTTGTGGTACTTCGTATGGTGAGCTATCTTGGTATGTAGTAACCTGTTATGCCTAAAAATAAAATAATTTATTTTTGATTTTTTGTTCGTCTTATCTATTGCTTCTACTTTTTTCTGGTTTGCTTTAATTCCCTCTGGGGTAATTATATTTCCTAAAAATGTATTTCTTTCCTCATCGCGCATTTATCTAACTGTATTCTGAGGATATTCTGAGCTAGCAGTTTTGTATTAAGTTAAATAATTCCAAATGTTGGTCAATGCTGGTTGAAAAGATAAGGAAGTCGTTTAGATAGACGAGACATATTTTTTCAACATAATCCTTCGAAATATTATTAATAAGTCTTTGGAATGTAGCGGAAGAATTATAAAGGCCAAATGGCATACAAAGGAATTCGTAATGTCTATTAGCCATGGAAAACGCTGTTTTATGATGGTCGCTATGGTACATCTCAATTTGATGGAAACCCTAATGTACTAAAGTACTGGCTTCCTAATTTGTCAAATATTTCTTCAATATTTGGAATAGGAAATCGATCTTTTATAGTAATCTCAATCGCAAAACCACTTTCTTCGTTATTAGTGTCTTAGTAGAATAATCAATAACTGCGTTTAATTTGGTTAGTATATTATTACCTATAATACCGTCAAAGTAAGTTTGCAAGTCGTTGTTTAGAACTCACAAAAAACATCGTCATTTTCATTAAATTCTTTAATCCTATTATTCTCCAAATTGTATTTAAGAAAAATGTTTACTCCATCGCTCTTACCGGAGTTTCTACTTCAGTCTTCCATTTAGGATGACATACATTAGGACTGATGATTCAGCTCCAGTATGAATAATAGAGTAAAATGTTTTTACGTTTTAAATTTTTATACAGGGAAACTTTTTGAGACGTTCTGCGTCCCACTTCCATTGGGTCCATATTACTTGCCCTATTATTTCCACTATTTCTCGAGTTTCTAGTATTCTGACTATTCTCATTTTTCGCCATTGAGGTTGGAGTTGATTTTTATTACAATGATTGATTTGACTGTGATTTTAGCCTCATAATTCTGATTGTTGGTTCTATAATTGGCATTACCAGTCTAAACCATAACCGAAAATTAACTTCCAGATTGGAGTCCGCTGCGTTCTGAGGTGCTTTATTTCATACTGTCGTCTAGTGAATTCAATTATCGTACCGTACGTGCAGGAATGTGTACGTAATGCCACAGTCCACGAAAATGATTCCACATTCTACATTGATAAGCCTTTAATAAATTAACTCATCAATTAAGAATATGCATACAGGGAACAATCTGTAAACATATTTGTTAATTTGTACTCCTATTTGCTTCATATTGTTTTTGCTTACTTACTGGTTTATTTGATCATTATTTATATATTTGTGTTATTTATTTGGTATTAATTCGTCTATTTATTTTTTTAATTTATTTATTATTTATTTAATTATTATTTATTATCTAGTTACTGTGGCCGCTACGCCGACACATAACAAAAACCGCGAACGGGGAGGCTTAGGTCGTCCCCCAACTGTTCGACTTACTACTCCAAAAAATAATCGAAACGTATTTTAAATCAGCTCTTTATTCCAACTGTACAGCTTCAAGTCACCCTTAAGACTAACTCAAAAAACTAACTTATCTCTCCATGAGATCCCTCTGGCCCCCCCTTAAAATTCTACGTTCCGTAGATCGATGCTGGCTTCACTGCCGAAGGCGGAAGCTGATGGTAGGCGAGGTGGAATTTTGCTTCGTTACCTGTTTGCTATTGTCCTTGTAAAGGAATGATTACTGGTGGAATGCGAGGGTCCCGATTGAGCTTTCACCAGATAGTCCAAGCAACAAGGATTACAAATACGAAAATTAAAATATCAGTAATCGTGGAGAGTTTAAACTTATGCGTGAGGTCATTGAGATGTTCTATGTTTCTGATGCTGATGCCATGCGCATATTGCAGATAAATCGTCTGGGTCCGCCTGGTGATATTCGTAAAAGTTGCGTTATTCCCTTTTGATTGCAAGCGTTTATAATTGCAAGCAACCTACTCATGGCGCAAACAACTTCACATCAAATCCTTTTATCTGAGTCGATGACTGACGTATTCTACGCGGACACATACAAAAAACCGCGAAGGGGAGGTTTAGGCCTCCCCCAACTGTTCGACTTACTACTACAAAAAATAATCAAAATGTATTTTAAATCAGCTCTTTATTCCGACTGTTCAGCTTCAAGTCAACCTTAAGACTAACTTAAAAAACTAACTTATCTCTCCACGAGCTTCTGTCCCACGATCCATACAGCCACCGGTCCCACGATCCATATCGATGATGCGGCAATTCAGCGTTGTCATATTATGTATCCGGTGCATTGCACGTGCATGTAATCCAACTCCTTTGCACCGGCACTGTGGGAACATGTTTGAACTGGAGTATGATGACTCGGTGAATTTAGATTAGCTGCCTGTCATGACTTTAGCGCGTGGAACAGGTGCACTGTGTTAACTTATCTATTTCCCTTCTTATTTATTTACCTACATATTGTAAACAATTAAACTTTATTTATGACCGGTTGTTAAAAGATTACAAAAAACTTTTACTCAAAATGTGAGATGTCAGAAGGACAGAATGCCGGATACTCAGCCATTTTTACTTCTTGAAGTTGACTGTGTTTCTTGCTTTCCCAAGTGTGCCACGGTTGCCTAAGGTGTGAGCCCAATGGTATCCTGTGGTGGAGATGCAAGACTTGTAAATTTCTTTCGCTTATTTTGTATGGTTTACACCTCGGCCCTCCTGACAGTCTAATCGACCCGATTGGAAGCAGGGGATTAACGCAAACATAATGGATCAGTGCTGCCTTGAGAATCAGTACTGATAGTGTTTAAAGTTTCTATTGGAGCTAGCCACATACGTAATCGATCTGACTCAATCACCCCTTCGTATGGAATCTGTGTAACCTGAAAATTCTCGATGTCTTTTATAACGTATCTATCATTAGGCAACTTCTTACTGATTACGTAAGGGCCTTTGTACTTGGGGACAAACTTTTTATTTGCACCCACGATGGTATAGACATTTTTTACTACGACAAAATTTCCTACCTCATATGTTTTCGCCGGTGTACTGTATTTTTCAAAGTATCTTAAATTATAATCTTGTGATTTCTCTATGCATCTAAGAGTGAGCCTCCGCCAGATCACGAGCCCCCAAATCAGCTTTCTCATCAAGATACTCAGTCAGCTCATCAACTATTCTACCTCTCTGATTGACACCAAATAAAAGTTCGCACGGTGACCTTCGCGTTGCTGAATGGACAGAATTGTTAAGTGCAAACTCCGGATTAACAAGCTTGCTCACCCAGTCGGAATGACAAATTGGTTCCGTAAGTTTAGCCAACATCCCTTTTATGACTCGGTTTACTCTTTCCACTTGTCCATTGGCTTGAGGCGAAGCGACTGCCACTTTCACATGCTCAATATTGTTTTGCTCTAAGAAATTGGAAAATTCTGTGGATGTAAAACAAGTTCCTAGATCACTTATTATTCGCCTTGGTCTACTAAAATTGTCAGAATACTTCTGTAACAATTCACGAACGTCCTTTGTGCTAGTTGTCTTTACCGCATATAGTTTGACATGTTTTGTAAAGTTATCTACTACAACCAGCACATGTCTGTTTGAGTGTACCGAGGGCAAGGGGCCAAACTGGTCGATATGTACTGTATCGAAGGGTATGGGTTTTCTTCGAATGTTGTACAGATTATGCTCATTGAGCCGCAGGTGTATATATTATACACTTAACGCAATTCCTTATATAATTGTTCACCTTTTTCCTTAACTTGGGGAACCAATAGTTCCTTTTCAGCTGGTTTACAGTTTTATCGAGCCCCATATGACCAATCTTTTCATGAACGACCCTTATAATATTGCTTTCCATTTCAGAGGGTATATAGAGTTGAAGATGATTTGAACACTAGTCTATTTTTAAGCTCAAAGTGTTGGACAACTCTCATCTCTAGTCTGCTTCTAAGGGCTTTTATAGCATCATCCCGATTCTGGGTAATTTGAATGTTCATATGTAAATCATAAACCTCTTCTGAACTGATTAAATGGCATCTACTAAGTGCATCTACATGGCCCATTGAAATTCCACTACAATGTTTTACCCTGTAATTATAGTTCTCAAAACTGAACACCCACCTGGCTATACGTTGGTTCACCTGTTTATTTTCCATTGCCTGTGCTAATGCACTGCAATCAGTAATTATTGTACACAAAATTCCCTTTAGTTAGGTTCTGAAACGCTCAAGAGCATAAACTAAAGCTAGTGTCTCCAAATCTAAGCTATGCAAATTCGATTCATTTTCAGAAGCTGTCTTTGAAAAATATGCTACAGGATTAAACTTTCCATCATCCTGTATTTGCATAAGTATAGTACCAAATCCTACTTTGCTAACATCAGTGTGTAACTCGGTCTCCCTTCTGGGGCTATATATGGCTAGCAATGGAGCCGATGTTAGCATATACTTAAGCGTACTAAACGCCTTCACACAATCACCATTAAAGTCGAACTTAGATCCTTTCTTTAACAGGCCAGTCAGCGGCTTAGCGATTGAGGAAAATGAAGGAACAAATCTTCTGAAGTATGAGAATAATCCAAAACACTGTTGAAGTTGCTTCAAATGTTGAGGCTGCGGGAAGCTGCTTATTGCTTCAATGTGTATGTCATTAGGTTTTATGCCCTCCGAGTTGACAATATAGCCTTGAAAGTTTATTTCGGAATAACCAAATTTACACTTACTCATTTTGAGCTCTAACCCCTTCGTGTGTAATCGCCTAAGAACTTCGGTCAATATAGCTATGTGGGTATCAAAATCTACAGTGGCAATAGTAATATCGTCTATGAAAACAACTATTTTCCCTGAATCTACTAAGTCTCGTAATATATTATAAATGAATAGTTGGAAAAAAGCAGGAGCATTTTTTAATCCAAACGGCTTTCTCTGGTAATCTATGCAGAGTCTGCCTTCCCCATTCCTTTTCCTAGCTAACACTGTGGCCGACGCATATGGCGAATTTCTACATCTAATAATACCTTATCCTAACAGATCATCAATGATTGCGCTCATCTCTGCCCTTTCAGAGTAAGAAAGTCTTCGCGGCATACAATGGAAGGGTGTGTCCTCAGTTAAACTTATCTTCATTTTGGAATCATAGGGCTCCACCTTTACGTCAGGCTCTGCTTTGCAATACGTTTTATAAACTACTGAGTGTAAAGCTTCTCTTTGTTGTCCAAATGAGAGTTAATATCTATAGCTGACTTGGCGACCGATTGTGCCTCAGAAGAAACCCGCTTCTCTCAGCTCAGCCTCTTCAAAAGAAATATTATTATATTTCTTATTTTTATCACCTAATTTAACAGCATAAATCTGTATAATGTAGTCTAACCCATAGCAACAGGCGAATCCTCCATTGAAGTACTCTTTTGTGAGAGTTAGGAAGAACCGAAAATAAATGTTCAACCGAATTTTCTTCGAGCTTTACTTCACATAGGACTTCATCATAAATTCTCAATTGTGTATTTCCAATACCTCGATATTTGGTAGGCCTCAAGTCGTTGTTAATTTTAAAAGGAACTGCGGAAAGTTTAATAAAACTCTTCGGGCTGCCCGAATCAAGAAGGATTACTAATTTAGTAGGTTCAGTGCGTTTGTTTTGTTCACATAAGAAGGCAACACTTACCATTTGTACAGCGCTCATTGCTCTCACCAGCTCGACCTACTCCCTAGACAACCAGGCATCAGCTTTAATGGCATCTTTCTTGCACTCATCGAAGGCAGCGACTAGGCTTCGCTTCTTCGGACACATCTGGTGAAAGTGGCCCATCTCGCCACATTTGAAACAGGATCGAGACACACGTTTTGGTTTGGGGCACTGTGTCTGAAAATGCCCAAACTGCATCGGGCTGAGATGACACTCCAGCAGGGGATATTGAAGCAGCGGTAGCGGCAGTCTTATTCCTTGATTTAGAAAGAGCGGCTGGTATAGCAGGGTAAAGAGTACGTCCGGGACTTGGTGCAGCTGCTTTAGAACGTAATTTTCCGTAGCGATCCAATTGTATCTTCAGTTGTCGGAGCGTTGTGGCCTGGTACAGCATGGTGACCAAGGACGATTTGTCATTTAGTCCGGCAATTATGACGTCCACCAGGTCATGCTCGGGGATGTCGACCTTCTCAGCCATCATTCGCATCTCAACTACATACCGTTGAATGCTCTCTCCGGGCTGCAGCTTCCGATTCTTAAGTTGCTCGTATACCTCCAGCAGTGCATGAGAATGTCCAAATTCTTCGATTAGAGCCCTCTTCAGTTCACCGTAGGTAAGTGAACCGATGGTACCGGCAAATAGCTTGGCGGTCCCACCTAACAGGCGGCGAGCACGTAGCAGCTTCGTAAGCTCATTGCACTTCAGCAACTCGAACACCTCCTCCATCTCGACGAACCACCTTCTGATGTCATACGAATCATCACCCGTAAATCGGTTGATCATGGCATCCACTGAAGCAGGGGACGTGTGTTGTAGCTGACCTTGAAGTTGTTAAAGCTTCAGTCGCAACAGCAGCAGTTCTCTCTGCCTGTTCAAGTGTACCAGCTCCTTCTCCAGTTCTCGTGCACTTTCATCCACAATATGGGCAGTTGCTGCAGAGCTAGCAGCAGCATTAAGTGAAACATCAGCGGCAATGGCAGCAGGAATGGCAGCGCTCGTTTAGGTAGTACCAAGCAGAAACAGCTGAAGTGTAGACAGCCGCAGTTGTGGCAGCAGTGACGGAAGTAGCAGAAGTGGTAGAAGTAACAGCAAAGTTAGCAGCATCAGCAGTAACATTAGTAGATAATTCGGCCGTCAGCACTGGGGCAGCAGCACACCCGGCATCGATGTACCGAAATTCTGGGCCCTCTTCGGCGTGATTAGCTTCCACATTGTCGAATGCACCAGACTCTATTTATAGAGCCTCGTATAAGGTACGCAGCTGTTCAGTGGTGGCCGAGTATGGGAAATTAACACACGCCTCGGTTAAGGCGTCGACCATCTCCTGGCTTGCTGCCAAACGACGAGACATTTCGCAGAAATAAAAATTGCTTTGAGTTGTAATAATCCCACTTCTAAATTGTAAACAATTAAACTTTATTTATAATCAATGTTATGACCGGTTGTTAAAAGATTACTCAAAATGTGAGATGTCAGAGAGACAGAATGCCGGATACTCAGCCATTTATACTTCTTGAAGTTGACTGTGTTTCTTGCTTTCCCAAGTGTGCCACGGTTGCCTAAGGTGTAAGCCCAATGCTATCCTGTGGTGGAGACGCAAGACTTATAAATTTCTTTTGCTTATTTTTTATGGTTTACAATATTTATATTTTTTTATGTACTAGCTGACCCAACGAACTTCGTACCGCCTCAGAATCAATAAATGTTGTGTTAACTTATTAGCTGAATTAAATTCAGATAAAATGAATACTCAAAATGAATTAAGTTCATAAATGTACAAAAATGAAAATAAAATGTATTTTAATTACATTGAACTGAGTGTAATTCACGTGGCAGCGAGATATTTGCGTAGCATTGTTTCACTACTTTCTGTTAAAATAATTGCTGGATGGGTTCCATTTGGTCGATTCCCTTCATTGAAGCACCTTGTGATATACAACATTTTTCGTTTTGTTGTCAGGTGCACGAACGAACAAAGCGGATGGTTTGCCGACACGTGAACATGCTACGTACAATTGACCGTGAGAGACACATTCATTTTCTAGATTCAGACCACAAACACCCAAGGATTGGCCTAGTGATTTGTTGATCATCAAGGTGAATGCAAGACGAATCGGAAATTGAATTCGTTTAAACTCGAATGGCATATCGGTTGAGATCATCGGAATTCTCGGAATGTAAATTTTCCCACCTTTGAACTTTCCTTTGAGTACCGTCGCGTGAATCACATTGCCCATGAGTTTTCTCACCACCAAACCAAACGTTCCGTTACATAGTTTTGGTTGGCTCAGATTTTGAAGCATGATTGTGCGGTGGCAAGCCAGGCAGATCCAATGAGTTTAAAAATTCCAACTGAATTAGTTGATTATTTCGTACTCGTTTGTTACACATTTGATAGATTTGAAGGAATGCAGTGGACCAACGATTTGATTTTGAATTGTGGAGTTTAAGTGACACACATCTTTGTTCTTTACCACAAGAATTGCTCGTTCGCTCAATAAATTGTGATTTTTGTGTTTAGCAATGATGTTCGGGAACACTTTGTGGATGAGCTCGTCCTTCGTTGAGACGAAATTGCAAAAATTCGGCTGAAACGAAATCAATCCATTCGATTCGTCGACAAGAATACGGCCATTACCGATAGTCAGCAATTGCTTGGAGAAATCTTCGGCAGATGAATCGCTTAGCAATGCAACTCGCATTTTTTTCGTCAGCTGAAGTTTCTTCATATAGCGCCACAGAGTCGATGATTTGAGGCAAACGTTTATTTCATTGGCTGCGGTTGATCTTGGAATGATTGGTAGTGTTTGGCGGAAATCGCCAGACAGTAGAATCATTGTGCATTTGTGCGCCATTGTGCATTCATCCCAGATGATGATTTTACTTGCTACCAAAACCTTGCCCATTGCTGAGTGTTTCGCAATGTTGCATGACGGTTTTTCAGTCGTTTGAAGGTTTAACGGCAATTTCATTTTTATCATGCCATGTCCATTTTTGTTTCCGTCTTGTATCAGAGATGGCGTTGTATCCGGATTTATTTTTTTTGTAAATTTCTTACTTTTCCAATGCGCGAGGAAACTTCTCGATGCCGAGATGAACAAAAAAAAATCATCGAAATCAGTCAATCCGAAAATAATTAGGAAGAAAAATTGTAAAAAACTTTTTTTTTATCAGGGCTTTTGGGGGCATTTTGCACTCGCAGAAAAAAAAAGTTCCACCCCAAAATGCGACATATCAAATTAAAGCAAGACTTCTAATGAATTTGATTTTCATTTTTTTTTGATAAAGTTATTTGAAAAAAAGCATCAAAAAGAAAAGGCGATCTCTCTTGCTTTCTAATGTTTTTTTAAGATTTAACTACAAGTATGGGATAAAAGAAGAGTTCGAGAAGGAAGAGAGGGAGAAAGAAAAAAACATTTCCAAAATCAGAATGTCATTAAGCGGTTTTAGCAGCTTGAGACATTTGAAAATTCGAACGATCCAGGGAAGCTACCATGTAAGCATACCGTCCAGGACTGTTAGAACTTGCCTACTGGAAAACAATATTTGTAGATACAAGAGTCTTAATACGCCGGAGGTCGTTCAGATTAATCGATGGGAACATTTGGATTTCGCCAGCATCCACGTATCCAAAGTCAGTCGTTTTGGAATTATGTCGGATGCATGGACCTGATGGCATAACATACGTACGACATCCAGCCAACATAGAGTTAGACCCAAAGTACACCAGAAAGACTTTTCACTTTTGTTGTAGAATAAAAATATTGCTGAGTTTGCTAATTAACTCGCCACACCTGTATATGTTGTTTATCTCGAAATCACTCAGATTAAAATTTAAATAAAATCGTTAAACAATTAAAAAAAAAAAATCGTTAAAAATCAAAGGAAAAAAATATTCTGAAAATTTTCGAAAACTTGATATGGCATTATCTTGGCCATGTCAAATATTGTTCAAATATTGATTTCGAACAAAATCGATTGAGTCATAGCGGAGAAATAGTAAATTTCCAAAAGTAAAGAACCGTTGTATGAATCTGGTCCACTGTAACTCAAATAATAAATCTAAACAAAATTGTTAGAGCTGCTTTCGAGAAAATATAAAACTCCGATTTCACGACCTTTGGGTTGGAGTCGTGCGCATAGACGGGGGAAGGATTGCCTATGTCGCAGTTTCTGAGCTTTTCATATGCAAGAAAAAACAAATCATATTCGAATTTCTAAAGTGAGTTTCTTACATGAGAGGAAAACATTTTTTTATCTAAACATATAAAAGAGAGTGACGTTAGTTACTACGCTTATAACTCAAGAACGCCTGGGCCGATTTCGATGATTTGCACCAATTCGGACTGGTCTCTAGCCAAACAAGAAGAATACTCAAGAAAATTCCAGAAAA
Source organism: Pocota personata (assembly GCA_963082735.1). Taxonomy (NCBI): domain Eukaryota; kingdom Metazoa; phylum Arthropoda; class Insecta; order Diptera; family Syrphidae; genus Pocota; species Pocota personata. The sequence goes on from OY720429.1 coordinate 77,380,009, forward strand.
ATTCCCGAAAAAAAAATTATGAAGAAAATTCATTTTTCCATACATTTTGCATGGAGCGATTTTACGACGCCATCTTCATGATAGAAAATATATAAACGAGAGTGACGTTAGTTACTACGCTTATAACTCAAGAACACCTGGACCGATTTCAATGATTCGCACTCAGCATTTTTTCAAGTTTTATCAAATTTTTATCAGCTTTCGACAGTTATTGTAATTCAATTTGATTTAATACATTGTTTTGAAACGATTTTTTGTGAAAATTACCAGCGAAAAATGATTTCATAGAGGTGAGTTCAGTTTGATGAAGTGCACATTGTGAATGGCAATGTTCTTTGTGATTGCGTGCGCATCGACAATCAATCCAAACGTTAATTTCAGATTGTGCAAATAATTTTTAGATGGGTTACTTTGAAAATCAATTCGAATTCGTTGTTCATTTCATTCTGATTGATCATTTTCGTGTGGAATTCTATTTTCAAACGGTAAGTTGCCAACTAAGATGTTTATTTTGTGAGGTTATGACATTTGAGCACATGTTTGCATCGATGTTTATTTTGTGAGGCTATGACATTTGTGCACATGTATGTATCGATAATTCCTTAATTGCTTTTGTGACATTCATTTCTCAGTGTTATTCACAATGCCGCGAGCCAGAAGATCTAATCTTTCGCATCGAACCCGTAATGCAAGTAGAGTTTGGAATATCGCCAATCAATGGGTTACTTTGAAAATCAATTCGAATTCGCTGTTCATTTCATTCTGATTGATCATTTTCGTGTGGAATTCTATTTTCAAACAGTAAGTTGCCAACGAAGATGTTTATTTTATGGGGCTATGACATTTGTGCACATGTATGTATCGAGAATTTCTTAATTGCTTTTGTGACATTCATTTCTCAGTATTATTCACAATGCCGCGAACCAGAAGATCTAATCTTTCGCATCGAACCCGTAATGCAAGTAGAGTTCGGAATATCGCCAATCAATTGAATACGGATGAACAAGAAATCGCATGAGAACAACGTGGTGTTAGTATGGCCCGACTTCGTGCATCACAAACACAAGGAGAAAGACAGGCGGCAAATGAAACGGCTCCGTTAACAATGAGAAATCGTCGAGCAAATCAAACAACTCAACAACGTGAAAATCGAAATCAACGCGTAAGAAGAAGTGCTTCAAGTGTTGATTTGAATCGAGTAGCGTTTCATTACGATTGCACAATTGACTACAGCTCGCATCCTTCCGTTCAAATTGGCCCAATGGAGGTTGTGTGCAACCATTGCGGTGCATTGAAGTTCGCTAGAGAAACGCTTGGATTGTGCTGTCTCAGTGGCAAGGTTAAATTACCACCATTGCCCTTGCCACCAGAGCCATTGCATTCTTTGCTTCGTGGTGAAACACCAGAATCACGTCATTTTCTATAGAACAAATGACTTCATTTGGAGCAGATATTATTGATGAATGCGGATTCAATCCGACATTCGAGGTAATAAAAGATTAAAGAAATTAAATTTAATTAAAGAAATTAAGATTAAATAAATTAAAGAAAATCATTGATTCTAATTTCGTCATCGACTCTATAGATCCAAGGCCAAATTCACCATAAATTTTTTCATTGCTACCGCTTGAAGACGCACAACATAAATTCCTCCAAATCTATTTCATGCACCGAAGGAAATGCAGCTGATCTTGCACGAACTGTAGCCAAAATCAATGATATGAGGAATGTCTTGCCAGTGCCACCAGGCATACCAAGGAAAAACATTAAAACATTTCCAGCAGCAATTGCCTTCATCACCGTATCGTACACTTCTTTTTGTTGGGGATTCAACAAAGGTACATTCGTTCGAACCAATTGGCTTAATGCATTTGTGTCGTATTCACGATCTGGCGAAGGCATTCCTAACCTGACTAACAAACTGCCGCACATGAGGTAACACATGTCTTCTATCAAAACCAAAGCCTGGTTGTGCATCTCTTCATTCATCTCAAGATGGGGATTCTCTGAATGGACACGAACTCGATGCAAAATGTCTTCTGACATGTCATCCTTGCACTTGTCCCATAATTCACGTGGATTCGATAATGTGCGTATCTGACTTGGAGATGCGGAAACAGTTGCTTCAGCGATTGTCGTGTCCCAATACGTATCGGGTTCAACCAATTTGAGCTCAAGACATGCAGCACGAAATGTTGGCAACACTACACCATTGACAGTTCGAAGTGATTCAAATGATGTCGGCCCACGAACATTCACTAGCAATAGTATAATGACCAGGAACTACATCACCTTGCTTTCGACGTTGAAATTTCTTGGATGAAGCATTCCAAGTGTAATAACGCGGCATCTCTGAGTAAAATAACGTACGTGCAAACGGATCACTTTGGCAAATCGAGAAGAAACTGGTCAATGTTGTCGCTGGTGAGTTTTGAGCACGTTGAGTGGCATTTGCTGCAGTGAAATAAACTCGTTGAACCAATTTAACTACCTGCCCTTGGTATGCAAACATGTTTCAGTATATTTATACGCTGATGTTGCTCAACTCTGTCTATCCCAACACTTGAATAGAATAGATGAAGTAGTTTCACATCTCAATGATGATTTGGCTGCCATCAATTACTGGTCTGAAAAAAAATGGTTTGTTTCTTAACCCAGCAAAAACCCAGGTTATACCTATCTCAAAAAGGCTCTTCGATTTGAGTTTCGTCCCTGACGTACGGCTATCCAACAACAAGCTGCAGCTGGTAGAATCAGTCACCACCCTTGGCTTTGTAATTAGCCGCAACTTGTCTTGTTACAACTACGTCAACCTTGTAACAGGCCGTATCTACGGGTGTCTGCGAAAACTTTGACTCACTGCCAGCTTTACTCCGATTGAAACTCGTCGAAAACTTGCTCGTACACTAATCATCCCAATAACAACGTACGCTGAGGTCGTGTACTGTAGCCTTGACTCGCTATCACAACATAAGCTTCAGGTTGCTTTTAATGATGCAGTCCGATATGTTCATGGTCTTCGTAGGTACGATAGAATCTCAGTTTTCTCTAGGAACCTGTAGGTTGTACATTACAGCAGTATTTAAATGCCAGAGCTTCTATATTACTTCACAAAATTATCACATCAAAATCACCACCTTATTTATTTTGCAAGCTAGAATTTTCCCGTTCTCGCAGGACTTTTAACATCAATATACCATGCTTTAAGAATCTTAACTCCTCTAGATTGTTTTTCATTCACGCCATTAGGTTATGGAATTCCCTACCTTTGAACATCAAAGGTACGTTAACAACCGCAAACTTTAAAATCGCTATATTTAATCACTTTTCTTCGCAGTAGTAGAAGAATGTCATCAAATTGTTCTTTTCTTTTCTTTATTCCTTTTCCTTCATCGTTTTTTTTTTTCTCTCTTCTTTCTTTTTTTTTTAGAATAAGAACTCTTTGTTTAAGAATATTATGTTATTATTGCAATTTCAACAGTTATATGATATAATTTTAGTAGTATTTCTCAGTACTATAAGAGACATTGTCTTAATGTACACACCACAATACAATGAAATAAATTGAAATTGAAATTGAAATTGAAAAATTTTTTCGGGAATTTTCTTGGGTATTCTTCTTGTTTGGCCGGAGACTAGTCCGAATTGGTGCAAATCATCGAAATCGGTCCAGGCGTTCTTGAGTTATAAGCGTAGTAACTAACGTCACTCTCTTTTATATATTTAGATTATTAAATATTTTAAAGTGAAACTTAAAAGTGGAATATAAAATCTATTTAATATTCCAGTTTTAACACTAAGTGAAATATTTTTTCTGGTCACACTGGGCGCAAGATGATTTTGAAAAGAGTTTTAAAAGGAGGGGTTACAAATCAGCCCACCATATATTACCTCTCCTTCATCCGATTTTGGTGATTTGAGGGCAAACATATCTACATATCAGACTTACCTTGAGGTGCTGATGTGCGAGAAGAATGCGTAGAAGATTTTCAAAATTTCTCCCGATATCTTACAAACACTTTCGATTTAGATCAATTTTAGATGAGACAACTACGAGTATAGTGGCAATCTTAGCTTACCTAGTTTTTTTCCATACAGATAGATGGACAGACGCACAAAATTGCTAGACCGCTGGCTCACATGTGGCAAATCGACGATAGACTAAATTTTCACATTAAAACAAATCCTGGAAAATACCAGCGAATTTCCAGCTGAGACTCTCCATCTTTTCATCGACTTCAAAGCCGCTTATGATAGCATGCATCGTCATGAGCTCTACTTGGCGATGGCCGAATTCGGGATCCCGCCCAAACTAATTCAGCTGTGTTGTCTTACGCTGGAAAACACGCGATGCAATGTGCGGTTTGAAAACAGTACTTATGAACTATTCTAAAGGTGTACCGGATTTCGGCAAGGGGATGCGCTATCATGTGATTTCTTCAATCTAGTGCTGGAACAGATAGTGCGGAGGGCAGGATTAGGCACTATCTTCAACAAATCCGTCCAGCTGCTGAGATACATAGACGACATCGACATCATCCGTCTGGAGGCTTTTACGGCAATTGAAGAGCAGGCAAAACGAGCTGGCCTTGAAGTAAATGAGGACAAAACCAAGTATACTCGTATGTTGTCAACAAACAAAGCATCATCTGTCCACCACCTAGGGCAAAACGTCACTGTTGACAACAGTAACTTCGAAGTGGTTAAGGAGTTTACCTACCTCAGAGTAAACATCAACTCCACGAACGATACCTTATTGGAGTTTCGACGAAAACTAACTCAAGGAAACCGCTGCTACCTCGGCTTGACAAAACAACTGGGTTCAAAACTGCTAACTCGGACCATGAAATGCGTGCTCTACAATACTTTGATCCTTCCAATCCTGCTCTATGGTGCTGAGAGCTGAATTTCAGAGAAAAATTCTTCGTCGAATATTCGGTCCCATATGCGAAGAGGGCGAATGGAGAAGAAGATATAACCACGAACTCTATGAGCTGTATCAAGATGTGGATGTAATCTGAAAAGCCAAAACACACCTATCATACTGGCTCGGTCTCATCGAGCGAATGGCTAAGAGGATTTTCGAATCCCAGCCCCCAGGTTCGAGAAGACAAGGAAAACCGATCCTCAGTTTTAAGGACCAAGCTATTGCGAATGCCAGAGCGCTTTTTTTGGAAAACTGGTAGCAGGGTGATCGGAAAGGATGGAAGGCTACTGTATCTCAGCCAGGGACCTTCACGTCCCAAATCGGTCGAGCCATTCTAAAGTGATGATCTTTCATACATGCGGCAACTGATTTTTATATATAGAGATAACTTATGTATGTATCTACTTGCTAGGCAAAAAACGCTTAAAACTAGCTTAACTAACTAAACTATGTTATTCGAACTTTCTGCCCCTATGCGGACGCTCTAAGCTAAAACTAATACTTATAACTATGTCTTTCGACGTTACTTAACTTATATTTATTTTATTTGACTGTGGCTATCGGTGTATTGCTATTGCTGTGGCTGATGATCATCAGGCTTGAGCGGGCGACAGGGGAATGGGTATCTGTCGGTGTGATGCTATTGCTGATGATTGTGATTAGTAGGTGACGGGGGAGCAGGTGAATATCAAACTCCTCCCCCCTTAGAATAACGGGTATGCGTACGATAAATATGATATTGGAACTATTATAGTATGCTTGTAATCCCAAAAATTCTTAAATTTGTTCTGTTGATTCAATTTAAATTTCTTCTTTATTACAAATACTTTCTAGCTATCTTTAGGTTTGGTCCAAACTCGGTTCGGCGAATTGGTAGCAAATCCCCTTTTTTGTAGTTTCTCGCTGCTCGAATTCCACGATTGCAGGTCCGACTGTTTTCTTCCTGGATCTTAGTTATTACATTTCGTGCTAACTAACAGAACACTTCTCAATTATGCGATTAATTCGCTCCACTTGGCTGTTCCCTCTTGGAACGCCAGTCGCAAATAGAAGATGTTCTATTTGATTTACTTTGCAATAGTCCTCAAAAACATTAATTGTATAAACAGATCCCTGATCTAATATGATCGTAGAACTATTCTAGAATGTTGTTTTTTGTAAGTCTGCCACCGACGTCCTTTTTGGAAATATCCTTGTAAATTTGGAGAACGCGTCCACGATGTAAAATATGAAACTATTTTACTTCGTCGTTTTATCAAATGAAGCAAGATGATCGACGTGTTTTGTGCTAAAATAAAGACCAAGCAGGTAGAGTCGGAATTTCTTCAAAGCTGTCACGACAGCAAGACTATCCAGCTCATAACTGCTATAACTTTGTTCTTCTTCAAGCGTTTTCTTGCTTACACGGCGAAAAACTATCGTTTTATTTTAGTACCTAACAGAATTGCACATAGTCACCATTTCGAAGCATCCGTGTGAAGTTCTGATAAAGCATCTTCAGCCGGTACTGAAGCTAACGGCTCTGACGTCAACATATTTTTAAGGTCCTCAAAAGCTGCGATTTTCTTTTCTCGATTGGTCAGTGGCCTCCCAATGCTCGAGTATCCTTGGATGAATTTTCAGAAGTATCCTGTCAATCGCAAAAAAACTTTGTATCTTCAATACTCTGACGGCTTGATACGAGCGCCCCGGGAAGTCCAAATGACGTCACAATGGAAGAAATAGTCAACAAAATCAACGATATTGTGTTGGACGATCGCCGGGTCAAGGCTCGTGAGATAGCTGAGATTGTAGCAATTTCAAATGATACCGTCATTCGAATCCTGCATGACCATTTAGGCATGAAAAAATGATCTGCAAAATGGGTGCCGCTTTTGATGACGGTGGACCAAAAACGGATTCGGGTGAAGATTTCAAAACAGAATTTGGACTCTTCAACCGCAATTCAAATGAATTTTTACGACATTTTGTAACAGTTGATGAATCCTGGATACGCCACTACACGCCAGAAATGAAAGAACAATCAAAACAGTGAACTTCTGCAGGCGGTCGTGCTCCAAAAAAGGCAAAAACGGTTCCGTCGACCAGAAAAATCATGGCAACGGTTTTCTGGGATCCCCACGGCGTAATCGTCATTGACTATTTGAAAAATGGGAAAACGATCACCGGACAGTACTATGCCAATTTATTAGATAAATTTAATGCAGAATTGATGGAAAAACGGCCCTATTTGAAGAAGAAAAAAGTGCTGTTTCATCACTATAATGCACCGGCTCATTCGTTCGCAGTAGCAACAGCAAAATTAGCTGAATTGCGATATAAACTGCTTTCTCATCCACCCTATTCTCCAGATTTGGCTCCGTGCGATTATTTTTTTTGTCTCCTAATATGAAGAAATGGCTCAACGGAAAAAGATTTTCATCGAATGAAGAAATTATCGATGCAACAAATGACTATGTTGCAGAGTTTGAGAAATCATATTTGGAAGGGTTAAAAAAGTTCAAATATCGTTGGGAAAAGTGTATCGTGCTAAAAGAAGACATTGAAAAATAAATTCAATTTTGAGAAAAAAATAAGTATTTCATTTCAAAGTCACTGACTTATTGCACAGCCCGTACATCATTTTCTATTCGGAATCCCAAGTACTTAATGGCGCTACATACATACAAATTTATACTTTTTCCATCAACAAATTAGCCCATACTGGCAACTGCCAACACCCTCTTAAGATTCATCATTGCGTCGCCATAATCTCTTTTTTTATAGCTTTTTATTAATTTAATTAGCTTAACTAACTTAACTATTTTGATGTGATCACCATTGTTAGAGAACAACGGTCGGGTTTTTCGTGGTTTGTCTGAAGAGAGCACAAAACCATACTGATATTTTAATGCTTCTATAAAAATAGACAACATAATCTACTGTACCAAAGTCTACGTAGTTTTCTCAAATTCTTTCAAACATGCTCTTTTAGTTGGTAAGTACATTTTACGAGGAACACGGATCACTTTTGGCAAGGGCGCCATGAAAATTGAGCAACTAGACACTGCTTCAAGAAACTGTTTCATGGTTAGTGATGCGAAAGTTGAATTCTGTATAGGCAATAAGTTATACGAAGATGAGGTTTAAAGGGTGGTTACTAATTATTGTCTCGTTCCCATAGCCAGTTTTGATGTCCCAGTTAACAACCGTTTAGCTAATAATATCTATCTCGTTTCATTCCATTTCATTAGAACAGCTATCGTTTTAAATTCATCGACTCATGTGGTCACTTTCTCCACTGAAATATGATAAGTCTTTAAGAGCGTCTTCAAATGAACCAATATTTGTCCCCTTAGCAAACCCTTTTAGCTCGTTAAACTCCGTTTGAAGCAATAAAAATTCTAATGCAGGGTTAGGATCAACCATTTTATCTGCCGCTGTTTACGCATTCAGCTCTTGTTGCCTTTCCTGTCACTGAACCCTTGTTTCACCTAACTCACCTTCCCAGTACTTGCCGTACGACGCCCCTCCACTGTTACCTGCTAAAACCTCGTCCACAGCGTCAATTTGTGGTAATTCAGTATCTCGCCGTTGCACAGATCTCAACTACATACTAGAGATCTTTAATTCTTGTTCTCGTCCTTTCAAGTCGACTTCCCGCTGTATGAGAGCATCAAACATTTCGGAAAAGTCAGCCTCCGATGACGATGCCAATGCTGTGCTGTTCATCCGCTTATCTCGTTTATTATGCGTGCTGCTCACTTTGTTGTGAACTCCACGCCACCAGATAATACTTCGTCTCTGCCTATACTCGCGAGAATTAAATTATATCTTTCAATTTCCAATTAAAACACCGTGTTTGTACATATGTAAAATGCTAGCTTTATTGTTTCAGATCTCAATAAAGATTAAATGTCTCTGGCATATTAAAACTTTATTCTCATTGATTTGATATAATAAATAAAGGTCAACGCACTCAGTTTTCGATGGCCTTCGGACACCAGACAGATCCAATCGACACCGGAATACCTTGTTGACACTATTTTTGGTTGCGAAGTAACATAACATGTGCCATCAGCAACTTTGCTGACTTGCAGTTGCGTAATTCGAGCATCAAATTTTCCGTGTAAGAAGTCCACTTAGTCTAAGCGACGACCGCGTGATGTCCTAAGCCATAAAAAAGAGGGATGAGTTGAATATAGAATTAAAGCTTGCTTGTAGACGTAGACAAAACGCCCAAGGTTGGCTGAATTTTTTGCCCAGGAATTAAATGGCAACTTCCAGTAGGTTTTTATTTTTATTTTTAAAGGTATAAAAAAGAAGAATAAATGAGTAACCATTTGATAGAGTACTTAAAATATTATTTGAAGCCATTGGGTTGGCCGCTTCAACCCGGCCACTTACCCCAACAACCCTATTTTAAAAAGTCCATTTTTTTTAATTGACTATAGCCATAAAAAAGAAAGTTGGAACAAATACCAAATCTAAGCTGAAGTCTTACCATTAACAAATATATAGGGTTATCTGTAGTTAATTGGCTAGATACATTGACAACCCACAATTTTTTGCACCCGACCTACATGCTTGTATACGACCATATAGAACGCTCTCCCGCAAAAAGTTGAGAGAGCCCATCAAAGAAATATTTTAATTACTCATCGCACGGTATATTACAACAATGTACTGATGGATTTTGTTCTTATCATTATCAAAAATCAATAGACTGCTTATTCATAGCGCTATTGATTTTATATCCAAAAGTCGAAAAGAAGCATTTTATTGGAGAATCCCATTGAAGAACATGAACCATTGAAGCCAATTCCTTGTTAAACGATGTTTTAAAGTGTTACCGGGACAATTATTTCTACTTTTGAGCTTGCCAATTTCCTTTTTTGATTTAATCAGCCAAATTATTCAAGATGGTCATTGAAGCAGTTGAATGACTTAACGAATTTGAAATTGACAGAATCACCGTTGTTGAACGAGTTCAAACGGGGCGCACTTGTGAAGAGAACTAAGGGTATTTTTGCGAGAGCTCCTGTCGATCTGACAAATGCAAGCAGCTGCGTATATGCTTTTCCGTTTGAATATGTTTTTTGGAAGAATTAATAAAATTGTTTATATCAAAAAAACCTGTGTGACTCCAAACACTAGGAGAATTAGAAAAAAGAAGACAAGGAAAACAAAACAAATGTTTGATATTTGAAAAGGGAAGCCGGAAGCAATCGGCTTGTATGGACGCCACGCCACTGCTGAGTATAAAGATGTCATTGCATTTGAATCAAAAAGTTCACAACGCCATGTCACTTTTGCTATGAATTAAGAAATTATTTAATAGTCATTTAATATGACCCATTGAAAAAAATTTCATTTCTATGAACTCCACTGCAATCGTATTATGTATGTACTTGTATGAATTCCATGAAAAACTAGCTGGAATGGAAACGAAAGCAGCAGTAGGAAAAAAAGAAGAACAAAATCTAACCTCGAAAGAAACTCTTTAGTAGAATTATAATCATGTAAAATAAAAGGGGAACAAATACGAAATCAAAATAAGAAGACAAATATTTTCATTTTGTTCTTAACATAATAGAATTTATTAAAAAGAAGCAAAAATGACTTAAACTGATTTTTCGTCGAAAAAGCCACCTTTACATTCGGTTACTTTTTTTTACAATTCTTGACATTCTAGCTACCACTTTTTGAACTGTTGCCTGTGGTATATTGCTCCAGCAATCCAATAGTATATTCCACAACGCAGATTCTGATAATGAGCTCTATAGGGTATAAATCTGGCGATTGCGGCGGCGTGTTTAAGGTCGTTGTCCTGTTGAAATACGACTCGTTCTCCAATTAATCTTAGTCCAGAGGTTACAGTGTTTTCTTCCAATTTTGTTTTGTATACCTCCTTATTCATTTTCCAATCACTCGAGTCAGATCTCCCACTCTACTTTAAAAGAAACATCCCCAGACCATAAAAGAACTGCCTCCATGCTTGACGGTAGGAACCACACAGTCTGGTAAATAAGTAAAAACGTCGAATGCAGCAGCTTGATACCTTCAACTGCGAAGCAAATTCCCGATGTGATTTGCCTTGTTTAAGTAGGGTGATGATTGCAGATCGTTTCTCGATTGTGGTTTCCGCGACTTTTCCCATTTTTAAAGAAGTTGTTTACTCAAAATCTCAAATAAATTCTTATGACTTCAAAGTGTGGCTTTTATGTAAGAGCCTTGCAATCCAGGTCGACAAATTTTGGGATTTCAGAACCCTTTTGATGTAAGGTGTCTTAAGCAAGTGCTAAGTCATTAAATTTAATAATTATGAAAAATCTAAACACTTCCCAATAAACCACAAAACCAGTTTTTCCCACATTTGTAAACAAAACGCCCACTGATCAAAAACGTGGGTGTAAAATCCGACTTTCGATTATCTGAATGTGTTGTGTATTGATGAGGTAGGTAAAAAAAAACCAATGTAGTTCATAAAATTTAATCTCTATGCATAAATGAAGTCAGTTGTCTAGGTAGGTCTCAAACTTTTGGACTGCAGTATAGAAAACGCCAAAACATTCATGTTTTTCCTCAAAACCACCATAAGAGATATGAAATGCTAACAAATTATATTCAGACCTCGCGTTTAAGAAAGACAAAAAGACAAAATCATAGCAAATTATTTGTAAAGCTCTTCGATTCCTAGATCGGTCATTATTTGGAAAACAAAGTACATTGTCATTGATTTAGCTATGACAATATTGTACAAAGTTAGAAACGCTGTATATTATATTAGAAAGTGAATTGCTCTAGCTAACGCTTGAGTTCTGCGAAGAAAGTGAGTAAGAGTTTCCTTCTCATTCCCATGACTGGAACAGCGGCACTGTGTATTATAGGAGATACCATACTTAGTTGAATTATTCCGGACTAGCCACTGACCCGTTCTGAGCTATATCATTTTAGATATGCTGCAGCTAAGTAATTTACACCACCTGAAATTGGCCTTTGATAAATAGGGAGATAATACATATGCCATCTCCCAGCGTAATGTGAAATCTTTCTGCAGACTACTTCGTGAGCTTTGAAGATTTACAGTGGTCCTTCCAGCCATTAGCTGGAAAATTTCATTACCAAACATTTTATCGTAAAATACTTCAGCGCAAACCATACTTTCTTGACCGTTGATCTGTACTTTGTTTTCTGTTAAATATTGACAGAGAATGGTTGCTCGTTAGATATTTTGCTTTTTGTGGTAAATAGAGAAGAGCTTAGTACTGTACTGAGTATAATTATTGTTTGTTGTTTTTAATTTGTTCGTTTGTTTGTTGTTGTTCTTAATTGTTTCGCACCACAATGGTTTCAACCGGATTGCACGGTGTCTGTCTGTCAGTATGAACGCGAAAAATCAGAAAAGAAATTGAGAATTTGTAAACTCATGAAAAGGCTACGCGAAAAATATAAAAGGTTTCCTGACACAAACCGCTTTTAAAAAAAGTTGGAAGATGTGATGCTAAAAATACCCCCACTTCAGTCGCGATAAATAGAGTGTGAATGCCCCCATACGACACTAAAAATGTCAATAGCGAATGTGCGAATTACCGCGTGATCTTGCTGAAAAATCCTACGCCGACCTTCCACAGTCTCTATAATTTTTCATTTTACACGTCTCAGGATTTCCTTATATTCGTTCGTTAGCAGTTTGTCTACCACAAACAATTTCAAGATCAACTACACTCTGCGATGATGGCGAGTCAAAAGACTTGTTCCTTCCTTAAGGCGTGGAAATAAAATGCAATACCGTTAGGACCATCGGTTGTAAATTGTTTTTATTCGAAAAGTACAACACTATTCTATCCATCGTTTCATGTCATGTGATCATTTGCTTTGCAATTAATTTGCAATTAAATGTGTTTTATTTAAAAATAAAATAATTTTAAAATCCGTTGAGTGCTTTGAAAATATTTTTTTTTTTTTTAATTGATTTAAATTTGTGTTTTTCTGTTTGTCGGATTTTGCAAGCGCTATATATTAAATATATACATAATTAACATACAGAATTAAAAAAACGGCCTATTCCAGACATTTACTTGAATGGAAAAGTGCTTCCCAAGTGCTAAAAGTTCAAATACCTGGGATCTATATCTATCAATCATCGCGTAAGCGTAGGGTGGATGAAGAGGCGGGAAAACTCCTCTATCTTCTGTGACCGAAAAATGCCCCCTAAGTTGAAAGGAAGGCTCTACACCACAGTTGTACGTCCGGCGGTCATATAGGGTTCACAATGCTGGACAATGTACAAGAAGTATGAGGGCAAATTAACGGCAGCTGAGTTGAAGATGCCTCATGACAGCAGGAGTAACAAAGCTTGATAGAATAAGAAGTTCGAAGATTCTAGGAAGCTTTCATGTAAAAGCAAAAAATAAAAAACTCATCACAAGTAAGATAGAGCACGACTCAGTTGGTATTGTCAGGTTCAAAGTAGAGATGCTTCGGAGCCCGTCAAAAAGGCAACATCAATCAACGTTCCTACACAATCGCGCAAAAAAGGTAGACCAAAAATCCAGTTGATTTTCACACAAATGCAAAAACACTAGCATTCGATTGGCCTCAGTGACGAAGTGATCCGAAACCGGGAAGCCTGCCGGTACTTCCTGAGGTAAACCCGACAAACCCTACAGGCGGACCAGTTGGATGCAGTAAAGTGGGGTGGTTGTGATCCTTCTACTCTGGGTCATAATATCGCCGTAAGGAAAAGAAGGAGAAGATATAAATAACATACAAACAAAAATAAAACTATTCATACACATAAACATGCATGCACATGTTAATTATCCTTAAATAAAGTTTTCGTTACTTACGAATAGAAAAATTATACAATGCACATAGGTAAATAAATGCAAAATAAATAATTCGCTTATTATGTAAACAACACGTTCTTAATTGTCAATGACGAAATCAGTACAATGAGTGCTTCGCCGATGAACGATCAGTTGAATTACTTAAAATATTAAATGATTTCCATATTTAAAGTTTAAACAAACCAAAAGCATATTAATTTTTAATCACCAATCAAAAAAAAATTCCAATCATATACCTCTCGACCCGATTGGAGCAAAAAATGCTAAGGTCCTATAAGAGCCACAAAAAAGGCACATCTTCAGGTCGATACATTTCCGATCATATCTCATTTTTCTAGTTAAGCGCCCGCGGTCAGAGCAAAATGGCTGTCACTAAATTTGCCTTATTCTGTTAAACATATACTCCTGTATTAATAAAATCCATTGTTTGAGTGCTAATAATTGCAAAATTATTAACAAATCACAAAGTTTTATTGTATTTATTTTGAACCTCTCGACCCGATTGGAGCAAAAAATGCTAAGGTCCTATAAGAGCCACAAAAAAGGCACATCTTCAGGTCGATACATTTCCGATCATATCTCATTTTTCTAGTTAAGCGCCCGCGGTCAGAGTAAAATGTCTGTCACTAAATTTGCCTTATTCTGTTAAACATATACTCCTGTATTAATAAAATCCATTGTTTGAGTGCTAATAATTGCAAAATTATTAACAAATCACAAAGTTTTATTGTATTTATTTTGATAAAATAATTTTCTTCAATTTTGTTCATGAATTAAGTTTTGTTTTAATATGGGGGATAGAATATTAGATATCGCTCAGTGCGTTAAGAGTTAACTCCATGATATTCTTGTTTAGACAGGTCTTGGCAGCTGAATTTGGTTTCATATTTTAGATTAGTTTTTTGTTTAATGCCAAGTAATAATCACTATGTCCTAGGCAGCCCTAGATAACTTTGAAAACATTCGCCAAAGAAAATATCACGATTACTGAGTTATTAAATTTTCGTTAAACAAAAGTAAAACAAATCAATTTGTAATGGACAGAATTCCATTTTTAACAATGTTGTTAATTGCATCGAAAACAAAATCAGGCAATTTTTTGTCATAATTTTGAAGGATTTTATTTCTTCAACTTTTACTGGAAAAACTACGGCCTTAATGCATAAATACAATACATATATACAGATAGATTACAAATTTGTATGGCACTAGAAATATATAATAACCCAATGAACGAAAAGCTAATAGATATGGTTCGTCCTTTGGATTACAAGCTATAGTCCATTTTAGAGGGCATAGTGTGTACTAAAAGGCATCCAAACATTTAGTCGCTAAAAATTAATCTAAGGAAAACAGTCGACAGTTTTCCAATCAGTGGCAACACTGCTTAAGAGAAATTGTAATTACAAGTGATCTGTGTCAAAACAATTAAATTCAAAGTGTAAAGTGCGGTAATACTTTCGTGTTCCATACAAATCGAATCATCAGCTGCTCCTACATCATTGATCACTGAAATACATTGGTTCCTGCCAAGTATTTTAGTTTTCAGACTGGTTTGTATTGTAACCAAAAGGTAGGTGCTTCTGTGGACCGATAGTGATCTTTGTACTTTACAAATAATAATAATCAAATAAAATCGGGTTCGTGTGTATAAGTTGAGCTTTTAAAAGCCTATAGTTACTACACGAACCCATTGCTAGAAGCTTAATTAAAATAATAATACAAAATCGCATACACCCCGTGAGTATGCAACTTGTTTTTAGAATAAGTAAGACTACAGTACGGGCCATTAATAAATATGCCAAAAGTTTTACGCACTCCGCCAGCGGAGTGCACCACACCAACTTCTGAACCAAAGGTGTCAGCAGTAACATCAGCAAAAATAATAGAAAATGAAAATGCCAAGAGAAAATTAAGTCAAGAAAAAAGTATTTCTCAAAATGAGCAAAGGCTACAAAAAGAATTAACGCAAGTAAACAATGCGTTAATAGAATCAAATAATTTGAATAGAAATTTAAACGAAACAATTAAAAACTTGCAATTATATATAACAAATCTAGAAAATAAATTAAAATCGAAAGAAAACGAGTTACAAAACAAACAGCCGGAGAATATTCAAGATATCCACAGCACTCCTCGGCAAAATGTGGAAAAACTAATATATGCAACAGATGAAGAAGGATTGGCAAAAGAAACAGAGTGGATTAGAGATACTCAGAGAGTAAAAAAGAGGAAACTTAACAATTCAATTCCTCCCCCTAAAGATACAGAATCGGCAGAATTAAACACCCAAAAGAAATTGAAAAAGACTACACCACCACCTCCAATAATAATTGATGAGGTAATTAGCTATGACAATCTGTATGAAAAGATAAAATCAGTCACGCTGGTAGAAAATTTCAATCTAAAAATCATCAACAAAAACAATATACGACTAAATCTCGAAGACGGAGAAATCTACAGAAGTGTCACGGCCTTACTAAATGAAGAAAACTATGCTTGGCACTCCTACGAAAATAAGCAAACCAGGCCCATTAGAGTAATGGCTAAAAATCTGCACCACTCATGCAAGCCTGAAAATATAACTTCAAATCTTAAATCTAAAGGTTTCAAGATTATTGATGCTACAATTAAGCTCAAGCGGGAAAACAAGGAACCTCTAAACATGTTTATGTTAACATTCAGTGCAGAAGAAGAGATAGAAAAGGTTTATCAAATCAAAAACATCCTGGGATGCAGAGTTGAAATTGAACCTCTTAAAAAATCAAAATTAGTACCCCAATGCAAGCAATGCCAGGCATATGGGCATACGCAAAAATATTGCAATAGACAGGCAAGATGTGTGAAATGCGGTGGAAAACACCACATAACAGAATGCACAAAGCCCCAAAATGTGCAGCCTAAGTGCGTGCACTGCGGGGAATCCCACCCCGCAAGCTATCGGGGGTGCACTGTTGCCATAGAACTGCAGAATATCTTAAATAAAAAACTAAACACCAAAAACAAAATTCTTGATAAAAAACAAGAATCACCAGATAATATTAAAGTAGATGTGGAACTATCAAAACTAGAGATTAAAAAACCCATTGCAAAAGAAAACAAAAAACCCATTGCAAAAGAAAAGTAGATGTGAAACTATCAAAACTAGAGATTAAAAAACCCATTGCAAAAGAAAACAAAAAACCCATTGCAAAAGAAAACAAAAAACCCATTTCAAAAGAAAACACACAAAACCGAACGCTAAAGAAACCAGCCCGGGTATAATGTCATATGCTCAAGTGGTTGCACATAAAAAACAGCAAGCTATGCAGAAAAAGGACCAACCTGAGTGTAACCAACTAAAGACTCAACCAAGCAATGACATGAATCAAACACTACAACTGATCCTAACCAAACTTAATGCACTAGACATGCGACTTAAAAAGTTAAAAAATACCAAGGACAAAGTACCTAAGCATAATCATGGATCAAAATCTTAAAGTGATATGTTGGAATGCAAATGGTCTCCTGCAACATCAACAGGAATTGCAGGTGATTCTTGAAACAAATAACTTAGACATTTGTCTTATCTCAGAAACCCATTTTACAAAACACATGCAAACAAAATTTAAAAACTACGAAATCTACCACACCGCTCACCCTGAAAACACAGCTAAGGGTGGAAGTGCAGTAATAGTAAAAAATAATATACAACAATATGAGGAATTGAAGTATATAACAGAGAAAATACAAGCTACAGCAGTGTGTATAAAAGCTAAGCATAAAAAAATTAATATCGTTTCTATTTACTGTCCTCCAAAACATTCAATTAAAAAAGAAGAATATTCAGATTTTTTTGAAAAACTAGGAAACAGATACATAATAGGTGGAGATTTTAAATCCAAAAACCTTAACTGGGGATCCAGATTGACAACAACGAGAGGAAAAGAACTTTATGCTGCTATTCAAAAACATCAATGCGAAATTCTCTCGACAGGAAGGCCCACGTCCTGGCCTACAGACAAAAATAAGATACCAGATCTAATTGATTTTTTCATAATCAAAAATTTGTCAAGCAGTTATATACACATAGATGAGTTCGAGTATCTAAGCTCTGACCATTCACCTATAATTCTCAAAATGAGTGAACATATAATTAAAAATACAAATATTAAAACCTTAACAAATAACAGAACAGATTGGCAAGCCTTCAAGCTGAACTTAACGAGTAAAATAGATTTAATGATACCCCTTATAACCAAAAATGATGTAGAAAAAGAACTGCATAAGTTGGTCAGCGATATTCAGCAATCGGCCTGGGAAAGCACCCCCGCCCTAAAGAGAAAGAACACAAAAAGAAACTACACGAAAGAAATAAAAGATTTAGTAGCAGATAAAAGACGAGCAAGAAGAACGTGGCAGAAAAAAAGAGCTCCACAACATAAAGCCAAGCTAAACAACCTCTGTCAACAACTAAGAAGAGAAATTAAAAAATTTAAGGAAGATTCAATGAAAAGGTACCTCAGAGGGTTAACAGCTGAATACGTAACTAATTACTCTCTATGGAAAGCAACAAAAGGATTAAAACAGCCTACTGTGCAAATACCTCCAATCAAAGCAACTGATGGAAACTGGGCAAGAAGCGATGAGGACAAAACCACTCTTCGCAGACTACCTAGAAAACATATTTAAACCACCAGTTGAAAATGGAAGTATACAACCTACATTAATAGGTCCTTCAGAAGAAGAAAGCGAAGAAATTCTGCTCACAACTCCTAATGAAATTTACAACTTAATTAAGCATGAAATAAATGCAAAGAAAAGTCCTGGATATGACCTTATATCTGGTGTCGTACTAAAGAACTTACCAAGGAAGGCAATAATAAAAATAACAAATTTAATAAATGCCATATTTAAGCTTAAATATGTGCCTAGTTTGTGGAAGGTTGCTGACGTCCTAATGATTCCCAAACCTGGTAAACCGCCAAATGAAGTGTCATCTTACAGACCTATCTCGTTATTGCCAATGATATCAAAAGTGTTTGAGAAAGTACTCGCAAAGCGTTTAAATAAAATAATTGAAAGGAAAAAGCTGATTCCGAACCATCAATTTGGTTTTCGAAGGCAGCACTCTACGATACAACAGGTACACAGAATTACGAATAAAATCGAAGAAGCACTAGAAAAAAGGAAAGTTTGCTCTGCTGTATTCTTAGATGTGGCGCAGGCCTTTGATAAAGTATGGCACGAAGGACTTATCTATAAACTGAGATGTATGTTGCAAAATCAATATGCTTCTATTCTGAAATCATATCTAGATGGAAGACATTTCAGAATAAAACAACAGAGTACTTATTCAAATCTAAGAGAAATAAAGGCCGGCGTACCGCAAGGTAGTGTACTGGGCCCAATATTATACTTATTATATACTAGTGATATTCCTAAATTAGAAAACCACACTATGGCAACATTCGCAGATGATACTGCAATACTAGCAGTAGGAAGAACCAATGAAGAATCCACAGAAAAACTACAAATTGGCATAAACAAAATCTGTGAATGGACTAATAAGTGGAGAATCAAATTAAACGAGTCTAAGTCAGTCCATGTTGACTTTACTAATAAAAAAATTGAATATATACCAATTATTACAAACCAAAAAATAGTTCCATGCGCTAATACAGCGAAATATTTAGGTATGACTCTAGATGCAAAGTTGAGATGGAAAGAGCACGTAAAAAAGAAAAAAGAAGAGTTAGAAATCAAATATAGAAAACTGCACTGGCTGATAGGAAGAAACTCATCCGTATCAATTGGAAATAAAGTGCTTTTATATAATCAAATTCTGAAACCAACATGGACATATGGAATCCAACTCTGGGGCTGTGCCAAAAAGACAAACATAGACAAAATACAACGTTTCCAAAATAAGGTGCTTAGAAATATAGTAAATGCACCTTGGTACATAAGAAATACTGACCTTCATCGAGACCTGAAGGTAGAAAGTGTATCTGCAGAAATTCTAAAACATGCAAAAAAACACAAAGAAAAGCTAGAAGAGCATATAAACATAGATGCAAGAAAACTAATGCATAATGAAAATCAATTACGAAGGCTTAGAAGAAAAAAATAAAAATGTATATACTTGCTTATAAATACATACACACTCGAAATAAAGGGTCACCAGGGGGTGTAACTCATACAAAGACTAAGATGTCAGTAAAAAATTGCTTATTAGTCCAAGTGACTAGATCGCAATTATGTGGGAGGTGGTTTTAGTCGGTAAAAATCCGGCATGCTGATTACTCGGATCATCAGTATCTTTTGAAGATCTCCCCTTCCTCTAAAAAAAGAAAAAAAAAAAAAAAAGTTTTCCAATGGAAAACGTGCGTGCTACGATTGACGAATGCCAACTCGTCTCAAGGCCTGTATAAAGGCAAATGGAGGTCATTTTGAGTAAAATGAATTTTTTTATGTTCAAAATAAATTAATAAATATTTGTGCAAAAAATGAATTTAATATCTTTTGTCCTTATTTTTTGAGACCTATTTACATTTGTAATAGTATTTATAAAAGCACTAGGTAGATCCAGATAACGCAGTAGAGGATGACAACTTCTTTGTGATCGAAGATCCGCAGGAGAAGGTAGAGGCTATTCGAGCGACATTCCAGGAAGTGTACAAGGTGAATGATAACATCTGCCCGAACCACGATCTGGAAAATCGCGTCTTTGTGCACAACTTCTACCTTCGAAATGATATAGACCACTGGGAGATCCGAGAACATAGATTTTACCGAGTTCAATTACGATATTATGGCAGATAATGTCATCGCCGATGAAAGGGTACATCCCCCGTACATATCGAAGGTGGAGCTGCAAGCGATCTTCAGATTATTGAGAATGAAGAAATCTGTAGGAATCGACGGAGTGTCGAACATTGTGCTTCGACATCTCCCTCTAGAAGGGGTGGACATTTACACCACTCTGTTAAACAATGATGAATAATGTACATTATCCAGCGCATTGGAAAACAGCAGTGATACAACCCATCCCCAAAAGGGGTAAGGACACCTCCAATCCGGCAAATCTCCAGTCGTTTCCTTCCGAACGGTATTCGAAAAGTGATGAATAGAGCCCTGATTAAGTGGACTGAGGACAATAAAATAATTCCAGATAACCAGTTCGGTTTTAAGGTGGCACATGATACAATACATGCTGCGTCTAAACTGGTATCGGATATCCAATGGATCAAAAGCAAGAAACAGTGCAAGGGTGCCTGCCTGATTGACTTGGCGGAGGCCTTCGACACCGTATGGTTAGAGGGCAAGCAACTCGATTCAAGGGTAAAGGTAATCAGTTACATGGCCCTCATTCGGCCCATGCTCGTATATGGATGTCGTGCGGTTCAACGTGGGAGCAAGCTTGTTGGAAAAGATTCAGGTGTTTGAGAGGGCCTGCCTTTATTTATACAGAACACCAGAGTCCCAGTACATAAAATTCTATCCCTATGAGGTCCTAATAGGCTAACCTAATAAGAGTCGATAATTTCGTTATCAAGCTGATTCGAAGACACGTTGTTGGAGCAATGAGCTCGATGAACAACCTGATCTCCGGGGCTTATTACCCTAATCACGAGAGAGTGCGCCTTAACTGCTTTATTCCCCCCAAAGGCATTCCTCTATCTTAATGAGAAGAGTCTGATCCAGGACAGTTTAACAGTGCCGCTAATCTTCCACGTTGTTCGGACAGCTGTGGATAGGCGACTCAACTACGACAGAGACGTGGCACACGGCAGTGTGGAGCGTCTCCGGTTAAGTAGGGCGGTATCGGGTGGCGATATGTAGGACGTACAACGTCAGTGCGGACATTTCTGGTGGCTAGCTGAAAGAGAGGAAACTCCTTCGTCCCCTAATCCAGTGTAGCCCGTTTGATGGTTGAAGTTTTCTGTCTCTTGTCCACGGCCGACTTACATTGTTCAAGGTTTAGGTATTGTGGGTAGATAAAAATAAAACAAAAAAAAATTCCACAGCACTTGGATTAAAAAAAAAAAAAAAAGTACGTATCGAATTACGTAAGGTAGAGTAAGATAGATTAAGATAGAATAAGGCAGTTTAAGATTTATTCTAAGGTAGTTTTTTAAGTTTTATTATATATAAGTACAACAAAAAATGTTCATTTAATAAGTTTTTCTTTTATTTTCTTAGTACCAATTAATAACAAAAATAATGAAAATTTAAAAATTACGTACGTTACGTCGAAAAACATAGTTTTAAGTATTAGGTTTAGCTCAGAGCGCCCGCATAGGGCCAGTAAGTTAGATTAACATAGTTGAGTCAATTAAGCTAGTTTTAAGCGGTTTTGTCTAGCATATAAGTTTAATGAATTCATGAATAAAAATGCAGTAAAAAAATTAAATGAAATATGGCTATTTCTTCGATACTTTAAAAATGGTTGATTTTGAAAAAAATTAATTTATCGATTTTGATAAAATTTCAAATTTAAGTTATAGTGGACATACATATACTCGTACTATCAGGTGGCGTACCACGTTTTTTTAACAACACATACGTGTAACGGTACTTATTTTATTCACCGGTTTTAGAAATTTGGCTATTTCTCGCGTATGAATCAATCAATTTTATTTGACATATACAATGACAAAACAAGTTTGTAAAATTGTGAACATTTTTTTTTTTTTCGAGGAAACAAAATTATTTTATCGATTTTGTTAGAATTTCTAGTCTGAGTTTTTGCAGATAAACAACATATACATAGGTGCAAGTACGTGCTACCCAGTCGTGCACTTTATTTTGTTTGCTATTCTATTGTTGGGTAGGATTGGTAAGAAAGTAATTTCGGTTTTCTATTGTGAAATAATCCTCTTAGAACTTCTAGCCCTTATTAACACAAAACTGGACCAAATGCGATTTCAGGTAATCATCATTGGTGAAAGTTTTGCTATGCAAAGAGTTTTGCAAACTTCGAAACAAATGAAAATATGATGGTGCAAGGACGGGGCTGTATGGTGGATATGACATCACTTCCCAACCAAGGTTCAATAATTTTTCACGAGTTACCAAAGATGTGTGTGGTCTAGCGTTGTCATGGTGGAACACGATTCTCTTACGATTTCCTAATTCTGTCCGTTTTTTTCTTTGATGATGAATTGATCGTTTGGTTCCTTAGAAGCAGATCAAAATACACAACACCTTCATAATCCCACCAAATTGACAACATAACTTTCTTTTGATGTAGTTCAGCTTTCGATGTGGTTTCTGCTGGTTCATCACCCTTAGACCATGATCATTTTCGATTGATGTTGTTGTAGACGATCCATTTTTCATCACCAGTGATGGTTCGTTTCAAAAAAATAATTGCGTTTGAGATGCATATCGAAAATATTGATTGGTTGTGTTAAGTGAATCTCTTTCAATTCATGCGGAACTTAAATATCGAGCTTTTTTACGAGTCCAAGAGTCCAGTTTTAAGTGATTTTCAATTATTGTGTGTGATGCATTTAACCTCTCTGCAATCTCTCGCACAGTCATATGACGATCTGATTTAATTATGGCTTAGATTTGGTCATCATTAAATTCAGTTGGTCTACCAGAACGTTGGTTACCTTTGAGTGAAAAATCTCCAGAACGGAATTTCGTAAACCAATTCTGACACGTGCGTTCTATTAAGCAGTCAACACCTTAAACTTGACATATCTCTTTGTGAACCTCCGCAGCTTTCATAACATTGACAAAAGCAAGAATCGACAAACATAACGCCATCTACCTGTAAAAACCGAAATTACTTTCTTGCCAACCTATTTCTATTACTTAACCCCACTGGCATCCTTTGGAGCAGATCTATTATCTCTTCCGTTGGTACCCTTTTCATCAGTTTTGCCTTGTTCCCGCTCGTAGAATCGGTTTTAACGCCGGCATTCGATTGGGTGGAATTGGCTTTTTTCCTGCCTTCTTCTTGTTTTTGTCATCTCTGCTCTTTCTCGGAAAACTAGTCGATGCTCTTCTTTGCCAGGATCTTGCAAATATATTCAGCTTTAATGAACTCCTTTTTTCTCCAGGTAAAAAATAAATTCAAAAAGTGTATGCAAATGCGCGACACTTGACTGTAGCATTGTTTTCGCGAACCTTTTTTTGTGGAAGTTGTGCAGAAATTTTTAATGAGGCGTATTTTAAGCATAAACAAATCATAATAGTTAACATGGATACTGAAAGAAAAATGAGAAGAAGTTGGCAAAATTAAATTTACTAAATGCTCATCATATTCTGTGGGGTAGTACAAATACAAATTTTAAAGGCGAGGCTTTGTTTGATTTTATACTAAATTCAAATGTTGTTGTTACAGGAGCTAGGAGGGAGGTTTTTGATGTTACCTTTGTTTCAAAAAATACTCATAGATCTGATGATGTTGCAACTAGATAATATCTAGCAAAGCGTCATTATGAAATCATTGCTGTTCAGCATACAACTGAGCATTGCGGTCGGAGGAATTGGGAGCTTCTGTTGCAAGGTGCCTACAGGAATTTTTAAAGCCAACATGCGAAGTCGATGAAGCACTCGGAACACTAACTATTGCACTCATGTGGTTAGGCGAAAGAAAGTGGAGCTATTAGGTAATTTGCGATCAATGTAGAGCCTCGCGATAGAGGATGTCCACTTGATGGGACAACGTATAAGGAAAGCGTTAGGTTCTAAACAAATAGATAAGATTTGCAAAAAAAAAACAAAATCTCGTGGAGTAATTTCTGTTAGTCAATAGAATCAACTATTGAAGCATCTCGTCTGAGAAAAGTACTAGGCAAGGCACCGGCATCGACGTCTTTTATCAAAAGAATTGACAAAAGTTGTATTGACTCATATAAAGAAACGCTGAATATTCTATTGGGCACCCATTTGCCTGGTTGCATTGAAGCATCTGAGGACAATGCACTTGTCGCAGATCCTGTGCGTGGATTGAATGGTAGATACCGCGCTAGACAATGTTGTATTTGAAGTTGAAAGATAGCTACAGCACAACAAATTTGCCCTAGATGCCTTTCTCTATATTGAGGGACTTTCAAAAACGTAAGTACCGAGGCCACCTTAGTAGTCTTCGAAGGGAAAAACTTAATGCCGATCTTTGCGACTGAGATGAATAAACGCTCACGTCACGCATAATCAATTCGACCCAGGAAAACGTTATTCAAATGAAAGAAGCGCGCAGAAGAATTCCTCAAGGTGGTGTCCTTCCACCACTGATATGACTCCTCGTGGTCGAAGAGATTCAACAAATTTTAAAAGAGGACGGCTTCAGAGTGACGGCATACGCTGACGATGGTGTTGTCCTAATATCAGCTAAATTCCCCACAGTATTGAGTGAAAGACTTAGTTACTTAAGGAAGGAGTATACATAGGTGCTAGAATTCCTAACAAAAATGACTGAACAAATCAGATGGTTGCAAATAATGAAGATCTGTCGGTTGCAAAATTGACGTTTGTACAGGAGTCGGAGTAACTTGTGAAACTTTTGGTATTAATCGTTCCCATAGAACTAAAAATGACTGCACTGTTTTAGCCGAGGTCAAGGCCATCCTTCAGGCAGCTAAACTAATCAAGGACTGCAATATAGTTGGGAGGAACCTAGCTGTTTACATTGACAGCTAGGAAGCCGTCAAGGCTCTGGAGTCACCAACAGTTAAACCAAGGCTAGTAAAACTCTTGAGGTATCAACTCAACGCGATCTCAGGAACCAATACGGTGACACAATGATATCCCGGTAAAGGAAGGGTTTGATAATTTTGTAAGACATTCCATAGCAAAACCGACGATAAAATCGTAAAAAGAGCAAATACGCTTTGGATCCACTTGGACGCAATGACTACTGCAAAAGCTGCAATGTTCGAGAAGAAACAGAATCAGTTTGACATCTGCTTTGCGAATGACCTGTGGTAGGCAATAGAAAACTTTGCACTCCTCACAGTTACTTATTCGAGGAGCTAGAAGACTTATGTAACGTTGGCCTGAAGAATCTTCTGAGATTCATATCTCTATCTGGGTAATTCCAATTCAGAGGTTTTTATTTTCAGCTTCTCAGGCTATACAGAAATGTCCACAATGGACTCGACTGTCGGTCTAAGTGAGCAGTGACTGTAGTCACAGAGTACCATCTACCTAACCTAACTTAACCTTAATTAATTAGTATAAACAAATCGTTTTGTTCTATTCACAAGGGGTTAGAGATAGGAAACGAAAAAAAAAAAAAATTAAAAAAAAATTACAGGAAAGTTTCAATCCGTCCAGAACGGATCGTATGATACTCTACTCCCATATTCTAACTCACCCCTAATACATTTTTGAAACAGATGCAATGATATCTTTCTATACAGAGAATATTTCCGCGATTTTTAGGAAATTTAATCACAAACCGGCTACAGCTCCCTAAATTTGTAACCGAATTTCACGGATTCTGATGAAATATTCACAATAGACATAACCATCGCCGCAGATAGCATAAAAAGCAATATCTGGTTTTGCAGTTATGTCTGTCTTTCTGAATTTTGATTCTAACCTCAAAGTTAACGGTACCTTGTGGCCAATTTTTCAAAATTGCGATATTTCTTGTAATATCTATGTTTGTAATGAAACTCTGCACTCAGTGTAAAAAAAAAAAAACTGGAATAACGAAAGGGGGGGAATGCGAAGGAGTTGGCCAAATGAGAGAATTGAAGAGGGTGATTGTCGGAACTAGACCATGTCTTGGTCGTCAGGAGATTATGACCTCCAAGTAATTGCCTATTAGCGCGAAAAGTTATTGTGCTGTTGTTGCATGTACATTTATTTGTGATTAAGTTAGTACAGACATTTAATGTGCCTAAAATTTTAGATTATTGGTGCTTCAGAATATCTAAGTGTTGTTTTATTAAAATGGATTCAACTTAATTAAAAATAATTTGTTTACGTAGCAAGAACGTTTGGGATGACTTAATCCACTGGCTTCTAAGTCAAGAACTAACCACAAATTTCAAAAGAAATTGGTTTCTAGTAATAGTCTAGTTTGCAAACGGTCTTAAATAAAATTCACCAAAATAGATTTCAGTGGGGGTAAGAAACAGTTAAAAGTCATCAAATATAATTATTGTCAATTAATTTCTTCCTCACCCGCCTAGTTGAGAAACCATTTGATGATTTATGATCAAATTTGACTTGTTAGAGTGAAATATTGTCGATATTTATAAATAGTAACTAAAACATTTTTTTTTGTATGCCTAATTGGTGGTTCAAATTTCCCCACCATGAGGGAGATTTTAATCAAATTTGTAGTTCTAAAAAAATTATCCTGGTCACAAAACTAGTGAAGCTATTTGAATAGTATCAGATTTAAATTAAACCACATTAACAAGGCTATCGAGTGATATTATGCTAGGATGTTTTTGTTTAAATCGTCAGCATATGAAATATCTCGATCCACGAAAACTCCTTAATAACCGGCAATATGGTTTTCGTAGCAACAGGTCCTCTGGTGATTTAATAGCACATCTCACCGGGAAGTGGAACCAATCTTTTCATCAATTCGCCAAAACTAAGATGGTTGCGTTTGATATTTCAAAGGCATTTGACAAAGTTTGTCATCAGGCGATTTTGTCGAAAATGCGTGCATATGGCACCGATGAGTCTCTTCTTCAATGGATTAGAAATTACCTTTCGAGGTATTCAATACAAGTTGTCTTCGACCGCTTCGAGTCTACAATCCACCAAATAAATGCTGGTGTTGCCCAAGGCTCTGTTTTGTCTCCGACTCTCTTCCTTATTTTTGTAGATGATTTCTTGACTGCAATTTCTAATCCAATCCATTCCTTCGCTGATGACAGTACCCTCAGTTTTTCATATTCGTTCCCTAACCCACGTCCTTGCTCTTTGGCCATAGAAGAGGAACGGCAACGTACTCGTATGTTAAACACATTAAATTCCGACTTGGACAGAGTAATCAAATGGGGTTGAACCAACAGAGTGGAATTTAATGCTTCCAAAACACAATACTGTCTTCCGTCTCTCAAGCGAAACCATAACCCTCAACCATTATTTTTGAATGGTACTTGCATCGCTGAAACCGAAAGACTTGCTATTCTCGGTATGTGTATTAATAATCATCTTCGATGGATTGATCACATATTTGAGGTCGCTAAAAATGTTGCAAAATATATAGGATTCCTTAAGAGGTGCAAGAAATATTTTACCCAGTCTGATTTGGCCTCAATTTACGAGTATAAGACATTCACCCTTCAAAGCTGAAATATAATGCCTATATCTGGTCTGGAGCTCCCAAGACCATTCTACTTATACTAAAAATATCGCGCTTTAAAACTTATAGGTGATAGAGACATCGTGAACTCCATAAATTCAATTGAACATCGTCGAAATGTTTCGTGTCTCTCCCTATTTTATCGCTTTTTTTATAAAAAAAATGCTCCAGTGAAATAGCCAGTTGCATTCCTTCCCTCCAAAATTTCAACCGTCAAGTCATACTTCATAGGCACATCAGTTCAAATATAGGATTTCGTTTATAAGCACAAATGTGGAATGTTCTAACAGGCTCTGTGTTTCCCCATCAAAAGAAAAAAACGAATTGCAGCAAAGTTTCAGTCCATCCAAATTGGATCGTATGATACTCTACCCCCATATTCTAACTTTCTCTTAATAAATTTTTAAAACAGATGCATTAATAATTATAAAATAAAAATAATCTTCTATACAAAGGAATTTTACCTCGATTTTTAAAAAAAATAATCACAACCTTGTTGCAGCTCCCTAAATTTGTATCCGAATTTCACGGATTCTGATGACATATTCACAATAATAATAATAACTGGTTTTGCAGTTATGTCTGTCTTTCTGAATTTTGATTCTAACCTCAAAGTTAATGGTACCTTGTGACCAATTTTGTAAAATTGCAATATCTCTTGTAATATCGATGTTTGTAATGAAACTCCGCACTCAGTTAAAAAAAAAAAACTCGAATAAGGAAAGGGGGAATTCAACTATTCGAAGAATTTCACTTCCATTTCACGCGAAGCGAATGATTGTTGGTGCATAATATTTATGTGGACAGTGTCTCGCTATGAAGGCACTAAATGTCGTCATGGTCGTCAGGTCGCTATGACCTCCAAGGATTTTAAATTCTCTTAGTGCGAAAAGTTATTGTGTTGTTGTTGCATGTACATTTATTTGTGGTTACATTAGTAAAAATATTTTATTTGGATAAAATCTTAGATTATCGAAGCTTCAGAATATCTATGTGTTTTTATTGAAATGCATCCAACTTAATTAAAAAGAATTTGCTTACGTGGCAAGAACGTTTGGGGAGACTTGATTCACTGGCTTCTAATTAAAGAACTAACCACAAATTTCAACGAAATTTGGTTTCTGATAATAGTCTAGTTTTAGACGGTCTTACCTAAAACTCATCAAAATCGATTTCAGATTTTAAAAGTCATCAAATATAATTTGTGTAAATTAATTCCTTCATCATCCCCCCTAGCAGAGAAACCATTTGACGAATTATGATCAAATTTGAATGCAAAACTCGAGATAATTATCAAGAGTGCATCCTAATATGCTCTTAGCATATTGTGAAATATTGTCAAAACGTCTCAATCCGTAAACGTAGCGAGTGAGATTTTTAAACGCAACGTTGAGCTTACATAGAATGAGAGCACTGCTGCAACAAACAATTTCACAGCCGTATGTAAATATTGGAAACAGCATAGCCTTTACAATCATTAGTCTTGTATGCAAAGGAGTGAATCACTGCGACATAGATAGATTAGATATGACCATCCCAACTTAGCGTTTTGTTAAACCATACCCCACGATATTTAGCTTTGTCAACGAACTCAATTGGTTCATTTCGGAGGAATATATTAGGAAGATCACAGCTATTCATGCCGTTTCTGCTAATAACCAGAAATTTAGATTTAGCTGGGTCAAGTTTCAACGAATTATCTTCAGACCAATCTTGAATTTTTCGTAGATCTTCGTTAAGTTTACAAGCTGCATCCTTAATAAGGTCTAGTTTGCAACTTATGTAGAGCTGTACATCATCTGCGTACATGTGTAACAATGAGTTTTTGATTATGGTCGGAAGATCATTGGTAAATATTGTGAATAACAAAGGTCCCAATATAGACCCTTGAGGTACACACGCTGAGGTTGCAATAATGTCAGTGTCATGATGACACCATCAGACAGGTTTCCTATTATAAGTATATCTTTATTTTCATTTTATGTTCCCAGCTAGTCAGCATTTTTTTTATTTTCTAAATGATGTTCCCATGAAAACAAAGGTGTAATATCGCTGATTGAGAATGTGCATCTGCTGTATATATTTGTAAAGTTAGCATTAATTTAGTATTTAAGACATTAAAATAAATTAAACGGGTCAGTTCACTTGAACCAGGCAGCAAAGAAAATACTTTTTATTTCTAATAGACTTCCCCCCAGCAGCGGTAAGGGGTCTTTAATAATAATATTTTCAGCTGCCAAAACATTGGTCCTTCGATCCTTAAGAAGAACTATCGACGTACATTAATGCATTAATTACCAAGGCTACTAACATTGGTACATCATTTCATAGCGTTACCAAGGCTACTGACATTGGTATTTTTTTAAACAAAACAAAAATAAGAAAACATTCAAGCGTTACCAGGGCTAAGACACTTGTAGTGAAAATAGTGGAATTGTGCTTTGACAAGAAAAATAAATTTAATTGAAAGGAAATCATGGCTGATGAAATAAAAGTTTTCATTATTGTTGCGAGACAGAAGGCTCTAGCGGAAGAGCTAGAGAAGACAACAACCAATTTTAAAAAAAGACAGGGCTACCCGGAAGATACAGCGATACAAAGAAGAGCGGCTGCAGAAAATCGAGGAGATTTGGGTGAAGTTTAAAGAAAACCATGAAAAGATTAAGCCAATAATAAAGAAAACCATGAAAAGATTAAGCCAATAATAAAGCAAGACACGCCATACATGCAGAGAAATACATTTGGAAAAGTGGAAGAAATGTTGTCCAAACTCAGCGATTGAGAAAACTCGGTATTAAGATTGAAGCGATAATCGGAAATATGGAGGAATTTGAGGAGACATTCAGAAAGACATAAAGAAATTTATGATTACCAGCAAAAGATACTGTTGGAACAGTTAAGAAACATGACCGAACTGCATGAGGAGTTCATGGCAAACGCATCGGAGGAAGACATGAAAACGCCCTACGTAGTACAAAAAGGGTATAACGACATAAAAAGAGATAGAAGGCATTGATTTGCCTCCACAGAATGGCTTCCACGTTAGGAGAATCTAATAAGGCAAAGGATACTAAACAGTCAGGTGCAAACTTGCCACCTTTGAAAATACCCACATTCAGAGGGAATTATCTAGAATGGCGGTCATTCTATGATATTTTCTCCACCATCATTCACGACAAGCTCTCCTTAAGCACAACAGAAAAAATGGAATATTTGAAAATCCATCTAGAAGGAGAACCGATGCAATTAATTCAGCATCTGGCAATTTCGAGTGACAATTATATTTCATTTATTTCATTTATTAGAACATGGGTTTTAACACCTCGTCTTGGGATCCAATCATAGTCCATCTCGTTACAAAGGCTTTGGATCAAGAAAACCTTTTTGAACAAGGGTTAGAAAGGCCAACAAAGATGCCATCGCTCCAAACGCTGTACGACTTCTTGGCAAGAAGGTATCAGGCACTGGATGTTGTAACTTCTTCCAGGCATAAACATTTTAAAGCTGGAGACGACGTAAAAAATGTAACGCGAAACTTCCATATCTCAACCAAATCCAATTGTGTTTTTTGTCAAGGGGAACACAACATTTACTCATGCCGCAGGTTTATGAGCTGGACACCAAAGGAACGCTATGAGCAAGTAAGGATAGCAAAAGCAGACTTCCTGCATGAGCAAAAATACATGCAAGCATTGTAACAAGAAACATCATTCTCTACTACATTTGGAGAAAGCTGAAAGACGGCAAGCAGAACATTCACGAGCTGATCCACCAATTCAGACAAGCTATGGCCACCAGAATCAAAATGTGTTGCTTGCCACAGCAATTATAAAGGCGAATAGTAACGGACACAGTAGGTTACTAAGAGCACTCATTGATCCCGGTTCTCAAGCAACATTGGTCACTGAAGAAGTAGCACAATCGCTACAATTAAAAAAGGAAAGAGTGTTTGTAGAAGTAAGCGGACTAGGAGCAACAGATGCTGGAGTGGCACACAGCAGAGTGGAGTTCATAGCAGTCCCACGGTTTGAATCCAATTACAATATTCAAGTGCAGGCGCTAGTGCTACCAAAACTCACAAGGCTATTACCAGCTTAGGAAGCTGTAAAAACAGTAACACAGCAATTCAAAAAGTTGGTGCTAGCAGATCCAACCTTCAATGCCCCCGGTCGAATAGACATGATCATTGGAGCCGACATTTATGGTGACATTATGCTGAATGGAGTTCGAAAGGGTTCTAAAAACTCTCCAATAGCTCAGAAATCGAGATTGGGTTGGCTCATAACATGTCGTACCTCTACAATCAACAGCTTTGATGAAAGCAAAATCACAGGGATGATTGTTCAGATGATGACAGGAAAACAACTTGAACGATTTTAGGAGTTGGAAGCAGTTGGTAATCAAGATCTACAAACACCAGACAACCAACAGTGTGAGGCGATATTTTGTACACCAACCGTTTAGAGAAGAATTGATTAAGGGCCAATTAGGAGAATCTAGGCAGAAAGCAGTAGTTAGACTGCTTCAACTTGAAAAAAGATTTAATGCCGATGAAACACTGAGAAGAGAATACACCAGTTTCATGAAGGAGTTTATTGATCTTGGACATATGGCTGAAGTAGGTCAATGTGACAAGCGGCAAAACCAAGTTTATTATATGCCACACCACGCTGTGCACTAGCCAGATAGTACAACCACTAAATTATTTGACGGATCTGCAAAGACTTCAACCGGCGTTACTCTGAATAAATTGATGCTGGTGGGGCCCAGGCTCCAAGAAGATCTTACAACTATTATACTACGATGGCGACAACATAGATACGTCTTTACGGCCGACATCGAAAAGATGTACCGTCAGATAAGAATCTGCAGCAACCATTAAGATTACCAATGGATCGTGTGGCGAAGTTCTGCAACGGATGAAATAACTGTTTACAAACTTACTACAGTCACGTATGGCACAGCAGCAGCATCATACTTAGCTGTCAAAACGCTGCAACTACTAGCCATCGATGAGCACGAACGATATCCCATCGCATCCGAAATTGTGAAAAATGATTTTTATGTCGACGATGTGATGTCTGGGCGAGGGACGTTAACCGATTGTAGAAAAGCACAATCTCAACTAATTTCCATGTTGAGGGAAGCTGGATTTAACCTCAGAAAATGGTCCAGCAACAACACCAAGTTGCTGTCCGATATATTATCAGTTGCACAGCATCAGCATGACACAAGATAGATAAGGAAGAAACGATCAAGACATTGGGCATCCACTAAAGTCTATCAGCTGATACCTTTCAATTCAAGGTAACTATCAGTGATGATGAGCAGATACTACCGACCAAACGCAACACGCTGTCAGAAATTTCGAAATTGTATGACCCCTTGGGTTGGTTAGCACCTGTTACTATCTGCGCAAAACTACTAAAGCAATAATTATGGAAGTCTAAGCTCAGCTGGGATGATCCTCTTATAAACGAATTAAAAAGTAATTGGTACATCTTCAAAAACAACCTTGTAGCAGTTGCAGACATATGAATTCCTAGATGGATGGGAACCAATAAATTGCAGAAAATGGAATTGCATGGGTTCTGTGACGAATCAGAAACAGCTTATGCAGCAGTTGTATATTCGAGAATAAGACTGCGAAATGTGACCTACAGATGCACTCTGTTAACAGACAAAACAAAGGTGGCACCCATTAAAAAGAAAACCACCCTTCCGAAGCTGGAGCTGTGCGGAGCTCATTTACTGTCAAAGATACTCAAAGAACTTTATCGAATATTTGAGTCACAAGTGGATGGCGTATTTGCATGGACAGATTCCACAATTGCCTTGGCATGGATAAGAGGGCGCCCATCTAAATGGAAAACATTTGTGGCAAATAGAGTATCCCAAATACAGGAAGTTACTGAGCCGAGCTCTTGGGGACATGTAAGCTACACCGACAATCCTGCTGATTGTGCATCTAGAGGTATCTCACCAGATCAATTGGAAAACCATCGGTTGTGGTGGAGTGGTCCAGAATGGCTTAAAGACCCTATCATTTCTCCGTCATCAGAGAACATTGAAGGCGTTATCATACCTGAGTCAAATGTAGCACTAATGTCACTTGAAGTGAAGGAAAACATGTTCGAACGATTTTCTTCATATAACAGACTAATTCGAGTCGTAGCCTATTGCAGACGTTTTATGTTAAACTGCAAGGCAAAAACCGAGCTGAATTTCTAACCAACATAGAACTGGAAAATGCGAGAAGGGCAGTAATCCGCATGGTGCAACAGAAAGCCTTTCCTGAGGAACTATCATGCTTGAAGCGTGGAACAGTTCTCTCTACTAAGAGCAAGCTTCTATCGTTATTATAGAGAATGCAAATTTGCCAGAGGCGAAGAAGCACCCGTACATACTACCAAGGAATGATCATTTTACGAAATTACTGGTTGAAATGATACACAGGAGGACACTGCATGGAGGAATTCAAGTAACTATTGCAATATTGCGTCAATCATACTGGGTTTTACAAGCTAAAAACGTTGTACGCCAAGTAATTCACAAGTGTGTACGATGTCACCGATTCAGTGCATCAACTAAGGGCCAGATAATGTGCATCCTGCCAACACCCAGAGTTACACCGTCAAGACCATTTACTCATACGGGAATCGATTATGCCGGTCCCATCCAGATTCTTGTATCGAAGGGGCGAGGGAACCGGCTATTCATATCGAGTTAGTTAGCGACCTTACGTCAGAAGCATTCTTAGCTGCTCTTAGGCGATTTATCTCAAGGCGAGGAATATGTTCACACATTTATAGTGATTGTGGAACATTTGTAGGTGCCAGCAAAGAAATAACATCACTAATGAAGCTCACTTTCAAGCAGTCAGAAAAGGAAATTGCAGAAAAACTTGCGTTAGATGGCATAGATTGGTACTTTATTCCACCAGCTTCACCACATTTCGGAGGACTGTGGGAGGCAGGCGTAAAATCCATAAAATACCATTTAAAAAGGGTAATCGGTGACACGACTCTGACATTTGAAGAGTTAGAAACACTGCTTACGCAAATAGAAGCATGTTTAAACTCTCGCCCACTCATCTCGCTAACAAACGACATTGATGATAATCCAATACTCACGCTAGGTCACTTCCTCATTGGATCTTCAATCAACGCCTTGCAAGCACCAATAATAGATCAAGGACGAAGTCTCCGTTCCCGATGGCTATTAATTCAAAGGATGACCCAACACTTTTGGAAGATCTGGTCAACAGAGTATCTCTATCCCATCTTCAACAGCGTTCTAAATTAAGCGTTCTAATTTAAATGGAAACAAAGGGAATCGAATATCCATAAAGGAGATATTGTACTGCTTAAGGATGACCGTTTGCCACCAACTAAGTGGTTGTTGGGAAAGATTTCAGAAATACATCCAGGAAAGGACAAAGAAGTTCGTGCTGTAACTGTTTTTAGCAATAATAAATACATGAAGAGGCCAATAACCAAACTTTGCCCTCTACCAATCGAAGATAATTCGAATACCGCTCGAGATTATGAACCAAGTCAATCCAGCAGAAGCAAAACAAGGAAAAGCGACGGTCTAGGCTCAAAAATTGTCAACTCTTTACTGCTCGTATCATTAATGACAACACTCATGCCGTCAATTGCTTCACAACAAACATACAAGGAAGTGGAGATAACTCAGTTCAGCAGCCAGCCAGGAATATTCTTTGAGGATGTTGGTAGTGCAAACATGATTACAGGTTCTTGGAAAACTGTTGTATTCTTTAACCTGACTAACTACTGGTCAGAATTCTAAACCTATAAGGAATGCATAAGGCAGATGAGTGAAATATGCAATAATAATGAATTTGCCGTAAACAGTGACATGTTATGCGAAACTACTCTAACTCAATTTAAACGCCAGCTGCAGCAAATAGAGCTTAATAATGACATATTATTACATGCAAACAGTGATCCAGTTCAATGAAGCAAACGCTCTCCTTTCGATATCATTGGTACAGTGGCCAAAGAAATGTTCGACTTGTTAGATCAGCGATTTGCTCAGGAATATAAAAAAACAATACAAAATGTACGCAACAACGAAAACCACATAATGGAGCTCATGAAAAATCAGACTACAATCATTGATTCCAAGCTAAATGTATTTAAGGAAGAGCATGAGTCAACCCAAAAACAACTGAAGCTACTTACTGAGTTGATAAATAATTTAAAGAACCAAACCGATAAGTACAATACATTCCGAAGTTTCACCTCCACTGCACTTACTACAATTTTTATAATGATAAATTATCAAAATACGCAAGGTATCTTGCTGGACGTCTTGTTGTCTACACATAATGGAAAAATACATCCGCTGATACGTGTTCAATAACTAAACAACGAACTGTTGCGCATACATGACAACTTTCCTCGGACGATGATGATACCTGGAAAAAGACATCACGAATCTATCCTACAACTGTACAAAGAGCTACGTCCGAAGGGAAGAGTTATGGCGAACAACGTCATTATTGAAATAACGCTACCTCTTTTGCATAATAAGGAATTTAAGGTTTATAATGTGCTACCAGTGCCAACAAACCACAATGAAAACTTTACGTTCATTGTACCATCTTCGGACTACCTATTTGTCAATCCGGAAAGAGAATACTATTACCCAATGACAAAGGCAGAATTTGCTTCTTTTAATAAAAGGTCAACAAGCATGCAGTTCGTCAGTAAGTTCCTGTGAGATGAGTATATTGCACCATAACATGAACTTATGACCATCATGCGTAACACGCAATATTCCAGCAAAGGCTTACTGGATAGAAATGAATCATCCAAACACCTGGATATTCTCCATCCCAACAGAAACTAAAATCGACATTATTTGCAACTTTAACACGCGGACGAGCACATTAAGCGGCAGTGGAATCTTGCGACTGCAATCCCATTGTATGATCCGTCAAGAAACAATCATAATCATTGGGAAATAAGCCATCACTACCAGGCGCGACGCATCTATTATACCAACAACTAATCTATCTCAGCAGTTAACTGATTTTAAATACATTCAAGAGGAATCCCCTGTGTTGCAAGCAGATCTATACAAAAAGATGATGCAATTGGAATATGCAATTAAAATTCAAAAAGATCAAGAATATTTTCTGGAGGTTATAAGGACACATCAAATTCAACACTACACCATCATAGGTTCTGCAGCGATAATTCTAATAATAGTTGCAGTGTTGTGTATCCTCATCAGACAACAATGTATTCGAAGCCGACCACCATAAGCAACAACAAGAACGCAGGAACCCAGGAGAGTAGCAGCGCCGGTGGTCTAAGCTTAGACGAAGCTGATTTCTGCGTAACTTCTGCGTAAGGTGGCCCCAGCATGTCATGATTTATTTTCATATTATGTTCCCAGCTAGTCAGCATTTTTTTTATTTTCTAAATGATGTTCTCATGAAAACAAAGGTGTCATATCGCTGATTGAGATTGTGCACCTGCTGTATATATTTGTAAAGTTAGCATTAATTTAGTATTTAAGACATTAAAATAAAATAAATGGGTCAGTTCACTTGAACCAGGCAGCAAAGAAAATACTTTTTATTTCTAATAGACTTCCCCCCACCAGCGGTAAGGGGTCTTTAATAATAATATTTTCATCTGCCAAAACAGTCAGATATCGCATTATTAACAGCAACAGCTCGTTTTCATCCGCCAAGATATGTTTTGATGAGCTTATTTGGCTTTTCATCATCTGCTATCAAATATTATGAAAAGCCAAACAAGAGAAGCCGCATATGATCCACCGTGTCAAAGGCCTTGGAAAAGTCCAGAAGAGTCATAAATATTATTAGACCTTTATCCACGCCACTCCAATATCATAAGTTTTTTAAGTAGAGCAGACGTACAGCTATTATACGGCCTGAAGCCAGATTGATTTGTGCAAAGTAGTTTACGAGTATTGCGCTGGATAAAGAATTTGACAAAAATGGAAGGATGTCAATGGGTCTATACTCAGCCGGCAAGTTGGGTAACGCTTTCTTTTTCAGACCTGGAAGAATTTTTGCCGTTTTCCACTCGACCGAAAAGTAGATGTAGTTATTATATTATTAAAA
This sequence comes from Pocota personata, assembly GCA_963082735.1. NCBI lineage: Eukaryota > Metazoa > Arthropoda > Insecta > Diptera > Syrphidae > Pocota > Pocota personata. Next base: position 77,418,165 of record OY720429.1, read on the forward strand.
ATATGGTTTTAATAAAAATCGGATGAATTCCGTCGATACCAACAACTTTAGCCTTAATTTTAAGGATAACATTGACAACATAATCCTGTTCAATACGACCGAATTCAAAGCCACTAAGTGTTACATCCAGTGGATCTACACTTGTACTGGATGTCATTTGCACTTTCGTGAATTCTCTATTGAGCTGGTTGGGATCGATGTCATTCATTTCAGCATTCAGATAGTTTTTGAATGTAATTTGTGGTCAAATTGTCTAGCGTAGAACACTCTTTTGACTTGTTTAATCTTGGAGTTGACCAAATTCCTCAGTTGGCGAAAGCTGTTATAAAATTCTTGGAGCCTAAACTTTTCCACCTCTTATAGGCTATATCACGATTGTTTTTCAGGCAATAATTTCTGGTGTACACCATGACTTATGGCGATATGTAGTAATTTTAGTTCTTAACGGCATGTGTGTATTGAATAATTCCAGTACAATTTGTTGAAAGTGATCAACTTGGGTATCAGTGGAAATTTCGTGATAAATTGGATACCAGATTATTCTTTGAATATCTTGCTCCGGAGCATCTGAATTGAAATTTCTAAATTGGTGAGGAACAAATCCAAAAGAGTGCCAGCTTGAGTGAAATGTGTTAGGGCAGTCGTGTTTACAATGTCTAAGCCAAGAGTTTTCGTAGATTGAACAAATGACTCAGAGCCCTCATCATCCAATATGTTACAATTGAAATCACCACATACTATGGTTTTCCAATAATTTGGGGAGTAATTTTCTAATAGGTTAAATATGGGACTTAAATCAAGATAGCTATTTGATCTATAAACGACACCAATGCTACACTTTGTCCATTCACAAACAACTAAATTGCAACGCCACCTCCAGTTCTATTGTGCCTATCACCTCTGTAGCCATGCAGAGCGTAGGTTTCATCCATTATTCCAGTTTTAAATCATGATTCAGTGACACATACTACATCATCATTAGAACCAAATTCGTCAATTTTCTTAAAAAGACTTTGACACACACGCAACCCCTGGCGCTGATTACAAAAAATATTAATTAGTACGCGCACACACCATCATATTGAAATGAGTTAACGATAGTTCCAGACATCAATATAAAGAATGCAATAAAATAAAAAAGAAAACTATCCCCACAGCAAAGAGAAATAAAGACACAAATTGAAATTAGGGAATTTACTTTCGAACGGCTGGCAGATAGAGGATACTCGTGCATACACAAAAATACGCACATGAGAGTAATTAAATAAAATAATTGAGAGGCAAAAACAATTAAACAAAATAATTGAGAGGCAAATAAAAGTTACAAAATAAATAATCTGGATCCGCTGCTTACGTCTGAACAGGTCGAACTTCATCATGGTTGGTATAGGTAGCAGCAGCAATAGCATCCAAGTGGTGTCTGCTGCACATAAATAGTAAGACCAGTTCGGATGAAAACGGAAAAAAGCTTCTGCTGTTTTTTTAGTTGGAAAGCCCTTCTATAAAGCTCAAGACTGCGCGCAGTTAGGCTTTCATTTAGGTAGATCGGTTTGTCAGATTGCAAACCAAGATTTTGTAAACAAATAGGTCTACTTATTTTTTTTATACGATTGGTTTGCTAATCTGAGCATGGTGACTTTATCCGCCGCTGAATTAAATTTTGTTATTATGGCTGAGTTCTCCATACTCCCTTTAGGTCTTGTACGATGGATGTGCAGAGTGAATCAAACATTTTTCGTAGATTTTCCTTAGCTGTCATGTGGAACACCATGGAGTATGACATCGGTGGAAAGTTTGTCGCGCTCTATTGAATCGACTTTGGAATGTAGTTTGGATATTTCATTATGGCATGGATCTATTTACGTCATCGAGGCGGCTACTAAAATCGACAACAATCCTTTCCAGTTTCTCCATTAAGATATTGTGGTTGTCCATTATGAGTGATTTCAGTTCTTTTTTGTCGTCTTCAAATTGTTTAGAAAGACGTAGTTCAAACTTACTGGACAATTTATCTTCTTTGTTGTTGGTTATTGCCGGCGATTGATGTTGAGGCTTATCGTTTTTAGACCCTAATCTTGTTTTGGCTGGCGTTGGTGGTCCCGACATTTTGCAGTTGTGTAGAATGTTGACAAGTCCAACCACTGTCTAGCTTTACTCTTCGTCCAGATGTGACCCACACTCGATTATGAAAAAACACCTTAAAAGGAGGTTTAATCCTTCAACCTCTAATAAGAAACACTACTAGTTTGCTTAATTTCACTTTTACTAAGCTCTTTTTTTCTAATATGTCTTTGCTTAATCTTTGTATTTAAAATTTCACAGGGAGCTATATACTTTGGACAACTATCTTACTCCAGGGTTACCACACTATATAACTGGAGGTTCAAGTTTCCCTACCATGAGGGAGACTTTAAGTAAATTTGTTGTTATAAAAAAATGATCCTGGTCACGAAACTAATGAATAGTATTAGGTATAAACTATATCACAATCAACAAGGCTTTCGAGTGATATCAAAAAGTTAAATCATACTTTATGCATGAATTTATACATGCACTTGAAAAAAAGTGGTTTATTTGGAACACTTTCGTTACCAATTCTTCTTTCAACGTTGTGAATTGACAAAAATTAGGTACGAACGAAATGAGGCCAGTCGGGTCATTTTGTAACGCGACTCGCATATTCGTTGTAAACTTGAGAGTTCTCACGTACATATCTCCTCAAATTTTATAGCTTCAAGTAAGTGTTTATTTCATCAGCAGCTGTTTATCTTGGAATGACTGGCAGTGTTTGGCGAAAATCGCCAGCCAGCATTATCGTCGTACCTCCAAAGAGTCCTGATTATTACGCAAACCTTTCAACGTTCGATCAAGTGCTTGTGCGCCATCGTACACTCATCCCAAATGATTATTTTGCAATTCTGTAGTACTTTCGCCACTGCTGATTTGTTGGCAATATTGCACGTCGATTCATCTATAGTTTGCAAATTCAGTGGCAGTTTGAGCGCAGAATGAGCTGTTCGTCTTCCTTCTAACAATGTGGCAGCGATCCCAGATGATGCTACTGCCAGCGCTATTTGACTTTGTGTGCGAATCGAAGCCCAAATCAATGAAATTGGGAACGTTTTGCCAATTCCGCCAGGTGCATCGAGGAAGAAGATTCATCCGTAGGCGTCGTTGACTGCTATAATCAAGGTGTCGTAGGCGGTTTTCTGCTGCAGATTCAATAGTGGAACTGTTGTTCGTACTGACTAACTTAAAGCATCTCGATCGTATTGCCGTTCTCGTACAAATTCTCGATTGAATGCATCGTACATGGGACGATTCGGCACTGGCATTCCTAATTCGTGCAACATATTGCCAGACATCATCAGACACAAATTCTCTATAGAAATTAACACCTCGTTGTGGGTCTCAAAAATTCACAATCCAAATGTGCAAAATGTCTTCATCCATATTGTCTTTGTATTTGTTCCACAAATAAATCGAATCGAATTTGATGCTCAGTAGACGAAATAACAGCATCAGCATCAGTGTGATCCCAATGAATGTCATCCCCGGGGAAATGTAAACACTGACAGGCTTCTCGATATGTTGCCCACAACTCACCCTTGACAGTTCGGTCCACGAATATTAACCAATAACAAACGCAGGTAAAAACATTCGTCATTGTGTAAATGCGACCCAATGCATCGGTTGAAAATACATTCACGTATCCAACAGGCTTTCCGTGTTTCCGACATTGCATTGCGAGAGATAAACTCGTTGTCCATTCTCCAGGTGCTCAGCTAAATGGACAAAGATTCTCCAAACGGCCTGATTGCTGCTGACATATCTTCCCATCTGATATTTTGAAATTCCTTTTGTATCAGGAGCTGCAATACCGAATACAGCCATGTAGCTTCCTTTCGTGAAGTACTTGTAAACATATTCGATGCACTTGACAGAATTGCAGTACTCAACATTGCAATGCGCTTTGAATGTCTTGGAAAGCAGCGGCGAATACGGAACAATCTAGCTGTTGTCGACTACAACGTCCTTATTTTTGACTTTCAACGTTATCGTTCTGCCGTTATCCTCTGCTGAGTGACGACGATATAGGGGGCAACCGTCATTGCCTGCCATTTTGGCAGCCAACAAAGAACGCGAATAACGTTTGGAGCATTTATTTTCGATCATGTACGGTGATTCCCGGTTGTGATCGTCACACGGTCTATGAATCATATTCGTCGTCACTACTTCATACAACTGTGGATCTGTTGCGGGATTAGGAATTTCTGCGCAAATGATGGCGTCAATTTCATCCGGTCTTATTTTCTCGACCATCCACAGGAGAAAATGCGCATGAGGCAGTTTTCTTTTCTGCCACTCTACACTGTACATCTAGCACCGCACGTCTCCGAATACTTTACAATGAAGTACATGAGCGCCTTGAATTTTTGCTTGAATATTCGTGCTGTAATGTGTCCGGGTAGCAAAAGCTGCGTGATTTCGATCCAATTTGGGTTGCAAGTGATGCCCGATTCACAATGCAGCGTGAGAGCACGACTAATGGCACAACGCTGATTGATTTCATCATCAAAATTTCCAAGGAAATAAATCTGAAGAAATTTGAGATCAGCTTTTACTGGCGGCAATAATGCTCCTGGACGATGGTTACTTTGTCCTTGAATCCGTAAAATTGAAGATAAATTCTTTATTTATGAGCCTCGGCGAAATGTTGTGAATCGTTGATTTTTGTTTGTGTGATTTGTTTGAGTATGTGCTGTAGGTTGCAGTCGACAAAGAATTTACCTTAAAAGTTGGGTTAAAACCTCGCTCTTCGATAATATTCGCCCCAAATGATGTCATTTGGAAGGAGCTGTTGTACTTTTTGTATATTCTGCAAGAAGAGGTTCTTGGCCAAAAAGCAATGATGCCAGTGGCTCTGGTGGCAGTGTCAATTGTGGTAATTTGACCTTCTCGCTCGCACAACATAATCCTGGCGGTTTGTGTCGAAACGACAAAGCATTGCAATGTTGACAAACAGTACTCATTGTTCCAAAGTCGACCGATACAACCGCGGAGTAATCGACTGTTGGACAGTATCTGAACGCCAAACGTCCATTTCGAATTGTCACGTTTTTTTTTTTTTTTCTGTTTTGTCTACGTCACCAATTATTTTGTGTGTAAGCTTCAACAGAGCGAGTCGAACTCGACTGTATCCATTGTTCCGGAGTCATGATGGATCGCGTTTGAGAAACTCTTATTCGATTTGCCTCCAAACGCTATCTACGCTCTTCATCAGTCTCATTGACTCAACGATCATGTAATTGGCTTGCGTTGCGCGTACGCCGACCGATATTTCGATGCCTCACTGTTGGCATTTTTTCCAAAGAAATAAACCACGAACTGAAATCAGTTGAATATTTGCAAAACACCAAATTGTTGAATTTTACGGTTTTGGATGCACGCTTTCAATATTTGTTGTTGTTATGAAAACAGGTGACAGCAGAACTGTCAAACTGAACGTCAAATTTTTTTTATTGAGATTTTCGTACAACAATACCCTTCAAATTTTCGACTTTTCCGGTGTCCAAAACTTTTTTTTTTTTCATACAAACCTTGTCCGAATAATTAGGAACACAAATGAAAAAAAATCAGCCAAATCGGTCAAGCCGTTCTCAAGTGATGATTTTTCATGCATGCGGCAATTGATTTTTATATATAGAGATGTATATCTATATTTTTTCGACATACTTGTATGTTACTTTTTTTTTAAGTGGAAGGGGAAGGTTGTACTGTGGTGTGAGATTCTTATTCACTAAACCCAACCTCCGAAAGCCGCGAAACCAGCGTAAGGCATTAATTAGCGAGACGGCTTTTCTGTTTCCATAGTTAGGGGTTTTTTTTTTATTTGGGGGCTTAGTGAACTACGAGTATATATTTCTGCCCCAGACTTCGTTTTTCTTCAGAGAACCATAGGCAGTTAAACACCACATGCTCCGGGTTCTTTGCATCCGGCATATACTAAACATTGTAGAGAGTCGCCATGCCAAAGCGCTGTAGGTATTGACGATAACCGCCATACCCTGTCAGGAAATGCGTCAATTGATCATTTGATTCTCCATGTTTTCTGCTTATCCAAGCTTCTTTATTCCATTTCAGCTTTGCGTCGAGTGTCATTCCAAGGCATATAACCTCGTTTGCGAACGGAATACGGACTGAGTTTATAAGTCCTTTTCTGGTCATTTTCTTACAAGTGAAATTTACATGAACATATTTGATTTCGTTGAGAGTGATCCATGAGGCCCTTTTCCACTCATTTACATTTACTCGTACATTGAAGAGGACCAAGAACGCTTCCTTGCGGTACGCCAGCTGAAATTTCTTTAAATTGTGAGTATTTGTTTCTGACAAACCTTTTTTAATTCAAGAGCTTTTTCAACTACATATGTGATACTATGTACCTGGTCAATGGTTGAATGCTTGCTTCTGAATCCAAACTGGTGATTAGAGATAAAATGTTGTTCCTCAATAACCGGCTGTAAGCGCTAAAGTAATTTCCCCTCAAAAATTGTATATACCTAAATTGGGAGAAGTAAAATGGGTCTATATGACTTAGCGTTGCACTTGTAATTGTATGATTGTCAGGTGCTTCTTCTGACACACTAATATTATAAATAAGCGTACGTCGTATATGTGTTTATAAGTACCAATTTTAAGAATTATTTTTAAAAATTGGTCTTTGAGGTCTCTCTATCTCCTTATCTCAATGAATGGTGAAGTAAGTGGGATGGCAAATTAGCACGTGTTCGAAAGAAAAATTATTGCAAAATTACTTCATAGATAAAGCCCACTGTTTCAATAGTCTTCAGTAGGAAAATAATAGGGTGGAGCAACATTTTGTTTTCCAAAATGACAAAAATGAGGCTATTCAATTATACGAATTACAAACGAAGTTTGAAACATCCTTTATTGTTGTGAAGTGGACTCTTTTAAAATAATAGCTGGCAGATGAGGCCGTTAATTGATGGTAATGCCAAGCAAAAAAAAAAAAAATGCATATTAGAAAGTATTTTAATATATAGCTGATCGGAGTTCAAATTTATTCCATTTTTCTGGCTTAAAGACATACCTTTTTAACTTTTTTAACTATTTTTAACTACAAATTTGTTTAAATATATCTGACTTTTCTAAAAACCTGAGCCGGCTGTATGTTGCAATATTTCTATTAACAATTGTCATACAAATTTGTCCGATTTATTACCATCATGAATTTAGACAGGTTTTTTGTATCGTACATTGCTGTCTCCTTATTGTGGTTCTATCTTCATCAAACCTGTACCCGTAAATATAAAAACTGAATTGAAGTCCAGAATTGTAAGACACTGGACTAATGCCAACTCTAACTGCTTTTTAAATGTTGGCTATACCCGCCGACGATACCATTGAGGTGAAGACAACTTCCGCGGAGGTCTTTTTAAGTTTTCCTATTCCGCACAAAACAATAAATTATGAGTTGTTGGCCACTTTCTTCTAGGTTTAGGTCACAGCTGCTTTAAATCTGAATTTTGGTATGGATTTGTAAAACAAAGGAGCTCTTTATTTGGGTAAAATTAGGAAATGTAGTAGCAAACAGGACAGTGGTCATTACAACCAATTGTAAAGCTCTTCGGGCTTAGGTTCGATCCTCAGTAGAGTAAAATATCTTTTTTTTTCCTCCTTGTATGAACGAAATTATACACTATTTGGTAGATAATATTTACTATAAATATATTATCATTGATGGTATTTCCTTTTTATTGCATTCGGTCTGAAATCAAAATTGTTCTTACCGCCGACTTTTTCCGCAGTAGCGAATTAATAGAAGGGTTTTCCAGAGAACCAAGGGAATCGCATAGCGCCCATAAATTAACATCCTTTAATTAGGTCAATGTCCACTGTTGACGCGTAACAGATTTTCCATTGTCTTACGCCGTTGCCTTCTGTCGATTTCCGATTGTGACGCACATTGTTCTTACGAGTATTAGAGTAGTGGCGTACATACATGATACGAGTATTGTGTGCATGTAAAGCGGGAAAATAGACTGAACTAGCTACGAAGAAATTTAATTGCTCTTTTAGTATTCCGTACCAGAATGGTATAAAAGGAATACTAATGGATTCAACACAATGTCTGCCTGTCCAACTGTAACACGCTTGTAACTTTTGGACTGTTTAACCCAGAGAGCTGAAAATTCGAACAAAGATAGTAGCAGACCAAAAATAATAAAGGAAAATAAATTTTAAGAATGCTATTCGGGGCATAGTGATCCATAAGAAAAAAGAATAAATATGTTTACACCCCATTACGTAACATATCAAATTAAAGCTGAACTTCCAAAGAGTTCAAACATTATATATAAACAATATTTTTTTATTAAAGTTTCTTAAACAAAAGAACTCAAAAAATTAGAAATAACTAATGCGAACAATTTAAAAAAATTAGGGGAATGCAGTTTTATGAGGAAGCAAGTTCTTGAAAATTATTGGAATACGTGGTGTCAAAAGTCACCCTACTATATAATAAACTGCCTACATATCCAATTCTAATGATTTTCACACGAATGTATGTATCTTCTTATCTGACATAACTTAAGACCCAAATTTCCGTTAGGTTGATTCGAAAACGTATTAAACCCCTCCTCATTTTTACTTTCACTATATTTAATTTCGATATATTTCAAGAGGAACTAATAACGTATCAGTCTAAGCCAATTTTATCGAACTGGTTCAGGAGTTCTTCGAGACGTGTGAGACAAACATACACTTAAAATGTCGGTTCGGAACACTAACCGCTCGAGGCCCGGGCCGCACCTTTAAAAAGTTTCTGAGGTTTGTTATCCTTTGAACACTTTTATCATATGGGTATTCATGGTCTGTGCTAAACTTCGTATGATTGTAAAAATGTTAACTTCGAGTTCGAAAAAATCGCGAGCATCACTTTTAAAATACCCATGTTAAAGCGTTAATTCTAAATCGAGCTTCAAATTTATGACTTCTATGAATCATAGGATTGCTGCGATTCCGATCTCGAGCTAAGCTGAATTGCATGCCTCTGGGTATGATATTCGTTAAAATCGAAAGAAATGTCATATTCTCAGAATATATACTAGATTTGTTAAACTTGTTTCTCTATATACGAGTAACATAAGAAGAACAACAGAATCAACAAAGATCATGAGTAACAAAAATGTTTAAATAAATAAATACTTTTAAATTTTGGGTTTTATTTACTCGTAAGATTTAATTTTTGTTTTTCATATACTAATTCAAATCTGGGGATTATCCCGAAATCCCAGGATCGTTCTGATTTTTACGTGGAATGGCGATTGTTAGCGCCACGATACACAAAAAATAAGAATACCGCATTTGTTTATTGCGAGTATTTTATTTTCCTGATGAGAAAATGCAATTATGTTTGGTGGATTATTAGGGATGAAAAAATACTTACACTTGTGCTGGCTCATCCTCTCGAATGGCGTCAACGGATATGAATGAACGAAAATGCCAGAAACTCCAGCCATTAGATCTTGACAGCACCAGTGTTCACAATCGTTATCGAATAGTTACGAAGGATTACCGACACAATGTTATCGAATAGTGATGAGAGGTATTGCGAAAACCCCGGGAAATGAAAACCTTAGTCTGATCGATGAGGCCGTACATTTTGCAATCGATTTTCACTCTTTATACCTGTTGAAAATTTTGTAGCCGGAAACTTTTACTATCTGTGAACAGGCACATATTTTCCCAACAAGAAGTCATAAAATTAAAGGGTAAATAAGAAACTACCGTTTGAATTTCCCAAGATCAAACAATGAATTACTTGAAAAGCGTATAAAAAGATACGTCACTAGGTTGAGGTCACATGCAAAATCTTCGAAAGAAAGGAAAAAATGAATAAAATGTTTACATTTTATAGTTTTAAAAAATTTATTTATTACGTTTTTCTACATTAATAATGAGTATGCCCGCCATTTTTCCATATGACCTCTATAAGACGGTTTGGATCACTGCTCCAAGCGACATGTTCTCCTGCAAAATTCATTCGATGCTCCTTGTGTTAATTAAGCCTCCTTGCAATTTTTCAGCCTGAGAGTCCTAACTCCTTGAAAGCGTCTATTTTCCCTCTTTCTGTCGCTGTCAAAGTCTTTCCGGAACCCATTTTTTTTAAACTAAATAAAAACAGTTCTTTTCAACGCTTTTTTTAAATATTCTTAACAAGACTTTGAAAAAAATCGCTGATGTGAACTCCTGCAACGAAATATTCGCGATGGCCTCTCCTAGTGGCGCATCTTTTTATGTGCTTTTCAAGTAGTTCATTGTTTGATCTTGGGAAATTCCAACGGTATTTCTTATTTACCCTTTAATTTTATGACTTCCTGTTGGGAAAATATGTACTTGTTCAAAGGTAGTAAAAGCTTCCGGGTACAACATTTCCAACAGGTATAAAGAGTGAAAATCGATTGCAAAATGTATGGCCTCATCCTAGCGATCGCCATTGTATATAAGTTTTGTAATTGATACAATATTTGACGAATAAATAAAGCCCCCTCGATAAATTAAATTAATAACAGTAAATCCACAAATGTCGGAGCGTGTACGCTCTTCAATTTTGGGGATCCCTAAATCAACTTTACATGAAATAATTTGTGAAGAACTTCAGAGCAGTCTTTTTTTCAATAGAATCAGAAGGATGGCGCTATTTCAGACACTGTTGGGCTGTCTAGCGGTCTGTATGTACGCGTATTTGAAAATATGTGTTCAAGATTAGAGGAGTGTACAAGGTTTGAAAGTAGACATTTGGAAAATGCGTGTTTTTTTTTTTTTTTTAAGTATTTGTGTACTTTTTATAGCAATAAATATGATGTCTATGTATTTGATTTTTTTGTTTTGTTTTTTAAAGTATGAAATCTGCCACCGGACGACACCCTGTACTTATAATGTTACCTACTCAAAATATTTTGTTCTTATATTCTCTTATCTCTCTTTCAGATATGTAACTCAAACTGGGTCTTTCTCTTTAGAGCTTGACAATGCTGACAACTTTTGCGTTCGAAATTGTGCATGCCACGCTAAGCAATTTATTGCAGGAAACGTGTTCACTTTGAAGTACATCACCAAGGATAAGGCTAAAAATAACTACAACATAAATTAAAAAAAAATGAGCATATGTAGAAACATGTTTATATTCGTATATTCACAGCGAAATTCCTGTCGATTTAAATTGCTCTGCTAAAGATATACTACAGTAAAAATACATTGTCGTGTTATTCGGTCAGAAGAAAAAAAAAAACATAAAAGAAATAAAACGAGAAGAAAATTGTTCTGAAATATGAAAGGATACCACCTGCGGTTGTCCTGGCAATGAGTGAAGGTGTTTTTTTTTTTTTTTTTGAGTTGCAGCGTGTGCCTTAGCTGCGGATATGTAATTTATTATTTCTTGTATTGCCTTTCTGTGTCGAATTTTGTTTAGCTCTAAATTTAAATGCCACACGAGTTAGTGGAACATGGAAGAAGATGCAATCTATGCAATTTTGAATGACACAGAAGGCATCAAGGTAACCGCAAAATCAGAAGAATTAGGTGACTTTACTCTTCATTGGTGGGACGTCCTTTCAGCTGACAGCAACGATAGCCGTTTATTGATTTCATATAAATTGAACTACAAAGGTGTGGATCAGAAAGATGCTAATAATTACTGGGCTCTATTAGCTTTGGTTCTTGTTGTTGGAACAGCAGCAGGCAACATCCTCGTGTGTTTGGCCATCGCGTGGGAGAGGCGCTTGCAGAATGTTACCAATTATTTCTTAATGTCACTGGCAATAACTGACTTGATGGTTGCCATTCTTGTAATGCCGCTAGGAATATTAACATTGGTTAAAGGTGAGTGAACATTTTTGACGTGCAATATAAATTCCAGTAAACGATGCCTTTTATACCCTCTCAATAAGCGTGGGCGTACAAACGGACTTGCAGAACACGTTATGACAAAGCATTCCAACGGATTTACATATATATATGCAATCATCCGTCAACGTTTTGCGTGTCTTGCTCCAAGTCCGTTTATAACTTCCCACAAAACATGAATACAACATATCATCAATGCAAATATTCTATTTAATGCCAACTACATGAAATTTGATGATACTGATAAAAATAAGTTAACCAACTTTACAAAACATGTAGATAATTTATTGTCCGCAGTAACTAAGTTTGAGGTCAATAACAAAAGAACATTATTTGACTATAAGAATAAGTGCGTACGGCAGACTTGACAAACAATACACAGACATGGATTGATAGACAATTTATCATAACCCAAAGCTATCCTAGCAAAAAATTACGGAGAAACAGACTGTATTGCACTTACGAGTATGTCAAAACTCAAATTGTGCAGCAATGTATTCTTTCCCAAACTTTCCCGTTCCATGATTCAATTTGGTGAATTAAAAATCTTGCGCGCTCTCATTTACGTTTAAACCTCTTTATTTAACTTAATTTTTAAGAATAAACTACATACAGTGTTGGCCAAAACTAAAGCACGAAATGACCTCACTTTGGAAAAACGTTTTTCGCCAAAATAAAATTGATGTCAATAACTTTATAGTCACGTGGGCACACAATAAAAATCTTCGATTACAACGGTAATTTTCAACAATTGGCTTTGTTCCATTAATAGAGAAATGAAACTGCAAAAAAGGCGAATCATCCTCCTCGTGGTTAATGCAACAAGCCATACTACTCTAAACGAATATTCGAATGTCATCGTAAAGTATTTGACGCCAAACCTTACATCGGAAATTCAGCCCTTGGACCAGGGTATTATCCAAAATGTAAAAACTCCATACAGATCCAAAATGCTCCTTTTACTATTGGCAAAAATCGATGAGTGCGAGTCAGGAAGTGCATTTTCAAAATCGGTGAATGTATTAGATGGATTGTTTCTACCTGGAACGATATCGAGCCATCAACAGTACAATCATGCTTTTATCCCATCTAAAGTCCTCCCGAAGATTTCCCTAAGTTGGCCAAAAATGCTTGCACCGCAGTTGGCCAACTTACGCAGGTTTCACTGTAGTAGTAAGTTCAGCTGGTGCAAAGGTTTTAAAGCAAAAGTTAAAAATAAGAATAATAATGAGAGATAATAAATTCCATGTTGTGGCGACAAAAAGGGAGATGATTTTGGATTTCAAGAGTAACTCAGGTTCAGTGTTCGAAGGAAAAACAAAATCTAACATCGAAAAAAAAACTTTAGTAGAATAACAATCATGTAAAATGAACGGGGACATATATGGAACATATATGGAATATGAAACCAAAATAAGGAGAAACATATTTTCATTTTGTTCTTAACATAAAGGAATTTATTAAAAAAAAAAAAAAAATATGACTCAATCTGATTTTTCGTCAAAAAAGCCGCCTTTACATTCGATTACTTTTTTTTACAATTCTGTGGTATATTGCTCCAGCAATCCAATAGTATATCCCAACGTAGATTCTAATGATGGGCATTGATACCGAATCCTTCTATCCAGTTCATCCCAAAATAGGTCTATAGGGTTTACGGGTTTCGTAAGTCTCGTACCTTTTTATATCAATCTATCTGGCTAGGATATATATTAATCAGGAAGCTGAGTTTTCCGATTTTGAAATGTGCTAAAAAGGTATATACAAGTACATACATATATGTTATGTATATATACCTCCTCATTTATCAACTCCACGCCCCCGCAACATCAACACATCATACACTATTATTTGCTAATCAGTGTTTATTCCTTATTCCCAGAAATGAGTATATTGGGTAACTTACAAGCTCTTAGTTAAGAAGAAAAGAAATAAATTATCATTGCTGATTGACACTCGTATTTTTGTATTTTTGTATTTTTATTGTACAGTCGAACATAATAAGTTTGGTGTCAGAAGCTTGATTTTATTTTGTGAAGTAATTTTGATTCGGAAATAATTACATTTTTTTGGTTATGAAGTGCCTACATAGTTACGAGTATGCATGTTGTATTTACATATGTATCTGCTTTTCTTCGTGAGTACATGTAATCATTTTAAATGAAACACAATTTTATTTACAAGCTTTCGTGTTGCTTTCATTTCTTCTGTTTCGAGTTTTGTTATTTCTTGTGTAAATGCCCGGCAAACACGTACAGAGTGTAAATCTCGAGAATGATAATGGAGATAATAATTCAGAAACGTGTGTCTCTATTCATGATCAACTCTCAATTATATTTTTAATACGCTTTATTAAATCCTTTGACAGTTCAAGGGATGAATTATGTGCCTTCATAAGTGATTGCAATAAATCATTTGCTTTAGCTTCAGAGAATCAGAAACTCAAACTTCTGGATTCCAAACGCAAATATCCATCTATATCCAACTCGTCCGCGACATAAAAACCCTTAACGAGGCTATATCATTGGCCATATCTGGACAAGGACAAGTTGCGAACATGTGCTTTCATTGACAAACTTTGCGTGAACATTTTCGCAATAAAAATACTAACAACCTACATTTAATTCAAAATAAATCCAAAACTTATACGAAAAATCCCCAAATCCCCAGTTAAATATCAAGTACTGTAAATACTGTGAAACCAAAGGCCATTTGATTGATCAGTGTAATAATAATAAAAATTATAGTTCAAAAATCAAAATGAATTCTCCAGCAAAAGTTTGACTGCTGGAAAACGTAAAATAAAGAAAGAAAATAATATATTAGTTCATCATTTTCTTTGTAGGTAACACTGCTAAGATTATATTTTACTACTTCTTTACAATTGACCGGTTCTTTTATGAATACTGCTACACCACCTGCACTATACGAATTATTCCAATTACCATATAATTCATAGCCCGGAATATTGTAATTGGATAGTCCGCACTCGTATAACCAGATTTCAGACAAAATAATAAGTCAGCTAACAAATTCAACGAATCAATATGAGCAACAAAAGAATTAAAGTTTTTTCTTATACTACGAATATTTTGATGTATTAATAATAGGTTATAGGTTAATAATATCTTCAAAACACCTAACCTGAATTGCATCATCCCCTTCTTTTTTAAGCAAAAATATTACATTTTTCCTAACCCATATAAATTTGTAGTTTTTCTTCACTTTTATCTTCCTGGTTTCATTGAATAGTTCTCGTACATGGGGAGTCAAACTGTCATTCATATAGATGTTGGTACTATCAAAAAGCTCACCAAAAAATTTCGCAGTGAGCTTTACGTTTCTTTTCGCTCTCATTATGCTTTCCTTCGTTTGTCGGCGAGTCAATTTCATAACAAGAACGTTGGTGTGATCCTCAGATGCAATATCGCCTGGCGCACTGGTACTCCTAATTTGCTTACGCTTTTTTTTTTTTTGTAACATAACAATGGTCTATGTCTCTCTCACAAAAATCCACTCCCACTCCATCACGAACAATTTCTACAGCAACTTGCATTGCATTTGAATTATCAACACATGGAACATTTACGATTTCCATAACATTGGAGAGATTAGACTGCTCCAAGAAATAATTTTTTTCTTATAAGACACTGACTTTCGACTTAAGCTCTGAGTTTTAATTATTTAATTATTCGTTCTTAATCCATCTATTGCGGAGGAAATTTTACCTAATACTTTTATTAAGAAAGGCATATTGCTTAGCAGAGTTCTTAAGAAAGTAAATTCAAATACAAAAGCTTATGCCACTGTATTAAATACTACAGAAGAAAACTACATACTTCCTAAAATTTGCGATATCACATTGATGGAAATGAAGTGCGAAAATATAAATACGGTAAATAGTACCATAACGCTCTCTCAATACCAGTTCTAATCGCATAGAAACTCGGATCCAAAATCTTAGAACTTCCCATCTCAACAAAGAAGAAAAAAAGATGCTTTGCTTAAAATTTGTAAGGAGTTTAATAATATATTCCTTTTAAAAGGAGATCTTCTTACTAGCAATGATACAATTACCCATGATATTAACATCACATCCTATAGCCGTAAAGACATATCGATATCCAGAGGTTTATAAACATGAAGTAAATAGTCAGATTAATGAAATACTTAGCCAAAGTATTACTTAACCCTCAAAGTCACCGTAGTTTGCACCACTCCGGGTGGTTCCCAAAAACGAAAACGTAATGCATGCGGTACTCAAAAATGGTGTGGCCTGATAGACTAGAGGAAACTCAATTAAATTACCGTAGTTTTCCAAATATTTCGGAAATTTTCGACCAATTGGGTCATTCTATTTGTTCTACAACTTTGGATATTGCATCAGATTTTTATCAGATCAATTCTAATTCAAAAAATCAATTCAATCAATTCAAATCAATCAGATCAATTTAGGGATAAAACAGCTGGTTATTATCACCGATTTATCGAAAACTTTTTATATACGTCCTTTGACAAAACTGCTAAAAAAAAGATGTAGTATTTAAATGGCGTAAGGAACAAGAAAATGATTTTAATGCTCTTAAATAAAAACTTACTTCAGAACCCTTATAACAATACCCAGATTTTACGAAAGAATTTATCGTAACTACTGACGCATCCAACCTCGCTATAGGAGCAATATTAAGTCAAAGGTCAAACTTGCCGATGGCCTATGCAAGTAAAGGTGATCCCAAAATTCACGCAGAGTGATTTTGATAGAAAACATAGGTCTTTAATTAAAAATTGTTAATGTTTAATTGATTCATAAAGTATACAGTATAGGGATGTATGATGTGCGGAATAGCAAATCGGGTAAATGGCCTTCTCAACTTTGCTGGCACATACCCACTCTTTTGTCGCATAATATGGCTAAATTTCATTGATACAGAGCTTAATTTGCTCTTTCAAGGCGTGGGTGTTCGGGGGCTTGTTGGCATAAATCTTAGAATTCAAAAAATCCCAAAGAAAAAAGTCCAACGGCGTTAAATCGCATGATTTGGGCGGCCAATTCTTATCACCAAAACGGGAAATTACACTACCAGGAAATGACTCATGCAGTCATCATTCAGAATTGTTTCTCGGGCTGTATGGCATGTGACACCTTCTTGTTGAAACCACATGTCGTCCACATCTATGTATATCTTGCAATTTAGGTACAAAAAACAGGATTATCATGTCGCGATAGCGAGCACCATTTTCAGCCGCATTTTCAAAAAAAGAATGGTCTGATGATGCCTCCAGCCCGAAATCCGCACCAAACAGTGACACGTTGTGGATACATTTGTTTCTGAACAATCACTCCTGGATTTTCTGAACGCCAAATTCGACAATTTTGACAATCAACAAAGCCATCAGATGAAAATGAACCTCATCGCTGAAGATCTTTTTGAAAAATCAGCGTACACTTGTTGTTGTTCCATAATCCGTAGGCTTCAGTTCTTGAGTAAATTTTTTTTATTTATTCAATTTTAAATACTAGTTATAAATAGAATTTTTGATATTGATATTTAAAGTTATATGCAAGGAGATTACTAACAATTTAATATGTATCATTCTGTAGTACTTGAGTGACCAGAGGCGAATGATCCTTCAATTAAATTTATTGCAATATATTTCGTGTTTTATGTGGGGTAAATTCACCAAAAACATTAAAAGAAAATTCAGATATGACAAAAATAATAATGAAAATAAACTACATTACAAACATAGTTTACAAATCACAGAGAAGTGTTTAAAAAACGTTGACTGCAGAACTATCCATACTCAAAATAAATTTGTTTACTGCTTTTCAGAACATATTAGGTTGAGTTATTAATCGGAATTCATATGGTAGTTTGTTAAAAAGCCTTGGTGCTGCCGCAGTATAAAATTTCAAGAAATAGGTTTTATTAGCTAAATTGATGTTTACTAATGGCATACTATTAATTCTTAGTCCGTATGTATTTGAGCTTCTGGGAGTAGAGCTGTATTCACTTCGTATGAAAAAAACTTTGAGAACCTTAAAGATATAGTTATGTTTTATTGGTAGAACACGTAGGCTAAGAAATAGTGGCCAACTGTTGAGAAATCTGTTTACTTTAATTATAATCCTAATAAGATGTTTTTGGGCAATATTTAATGTTTCAATTGTGTTATTGTAGGTTCAACCCCAACTTACAATACCATATTATAACTTAGAGTGTGCAAGTCCATAGTATATCATTAGTAACATTTTTTTAAACAATGTGATTTTAAAAGATACATTTTACGAGTAACACATACTCGTAATAAATATTTTTTTTAAATCTTCTACGTGTGATTCCAAGTTAAATTTGTATCTATCAAAATCCCTAGGTACTTGTATCTCTGAATCCTCACAAAAGTTTTTTTTTGTCGCAAGCATGAACACATATGAACTATTTTGTTCAGGAAGTGGAGTGAAATATAACATCACTATCAAGCGAACAAGGACCCTTCAGTCTTTAGTTTTGTTTTTTTCGCTTATAAGTAGTTCGTGCTTAGCGAACCACTGCCGCGGTATATTAAAATCCATATGCAATTTTGTCGCTGAGTCAAATAGTCTATTGTTTGCATATGTAAATGCCATATCATCAGCAAAAGCAGTAATTCGACTATTGAAGTTTTGATAGAATAATGAGTTAATATAATTCAAAAATAATATTGGCCCAAGAACTGATTATCTCAAGGATCAGTTCTTGGGCCAATATGGCCCAATAGTCGTTTTTAACTCATTGCTATAAGTTCCGTCAAGTTTGACTCTGTCAAGTAAGATGATTAAAACAAATTTTAATTGTGCCTCTCATTCCAGCTTTGTATAATTTATTTAGCAGTATATCATGATTGATCATATCAAGTGCTTTTGTCATATCAATGAAGAGAACAACACTGGTGTTATTATTATTGAAACTATCATAGATTTCACTACATAATTTAAGAATTGCATCTTCAGTAGATTTACCCTCACGAAAACCGAATTGTTGATCACTAAGAACATTATTTTTATTCGAAAATGATACTACGCGTACTTTGATTAGTTTTTCGAATAGTTTGCAGAACGTTGGGAGTGTAGAGATAGGTCTACTCGTATATTGGGTCATTGAAATTCGACTCCCTGTTTTGAACAGAGGAATAATTCCATTTGGCAAGGTGGGAGAGGGAGAGACAGGCTGTGCTCTAGAGCTCCCAAGAGCAAGAGCAATAGCAACAACAACAGCCACAGCAAAATCAGCCTAATCAACCTAATCAGCCTAACCAGTAACAGCAACAAAAAACAAAGCAGCCGCAGCAATACCAACGGCAGTCGCAGCAAAAAAAAGAAGCTGCAGCAGCAACAACAGCAGCCGCAACAGAAATACAGCAGCAGCAGAATAGGCAGGGAAGGTGCAAGTTTCGCTTTTCAACACATACAAGATGGAGCTCAGGGGCACAATAGAAATGGGGAAGTCGACCATAGGCAATCATTTTTCAATTAAGCGATACAATCCATCCAGTGCAATATAGTGGAACAGTATAATAAAGTAAAGAATCTGTAAAGGGACTCGACGACGGAGTGTTTCTCTTTCACCCCGAAGAAGGAAAAGTTGCAAACGATGCTCTTAAAAGGGATGAAACCGTCGATCGAGTCAGAGGAGCTCCTTAAGACGCTCCAAAAAAATAAGTGCGACGATCTCACTTTTGTAGGGGTTAAGCGTTTCACCACAGCAAGTGCCAAAAGGGAAAAGCGGGAACTACCGTTCTTCCTTTCTCAGCTGTCGCTCGATAGCAAACTGGATGATCTAAGGAGTACTAAAGTCCTAGACTACCAGGTTGTCACATGGGATAAAGTAAAGCACAGCGAAAGCATTATTTAATGCGGGCACGTCGCGTCGAACTGCGATATGCAGTCTCGATACGTGAAGTGTGGAAAGAACCACAAGACGGAGGAATTTCTTCTAGGTAAGTAGGGAGCGGCAGATAAGAGCCAGCTCACATGTGTGCTATGCAAGAACTCGAGACACACCGCAAACTATCTGGGTTACCCTGAATTTCAAAGCATTAAAACAGCAAATCTGGTTCGTAAGCAGAAAAGTGTAGTGAAAGTTCCACTAGGTCTAGCTCAAAAAGCAACCGTGACTCCCCAAATTACCTATGCCCAAATGGCGTCAAGTAGGTGAACCACTGTACAGCAATAACCGAAGGTAGCTGCAAACGCTCCAGTGCCTAAGACACCTGAAGTACAAAGCGACTTGTTGACCACCTTGCTCTCTATCCAGGGGCAGATGCGATAGCTACAGCGCCAGTTACAAGAGTAGGTGACCCGTGTGGATAGCCTAACGCACCTTCAATCTTGATGGGTACGAGCGCGACTGAAAATTCCTTGTAGATTCTAGTGGTGAATGTAAATTCATTGATTAGGATCGAGCGAAAAGAATCGCTCTACAAGTTGCTCGATGACCAAAGCCCTTACCTGTGTCTGATTAGCGAAACTAAGTTAACCTAGAAACCCAAGATACACAGTACTTTTTGTTCTGTCCTCCTGGTGTCATCATCACGATCAAGTTGCATTTTAGCCATATGACCACCCTACTGCCAGTAGAGTTGACATAAACTTTCGCAATTGATCGACTTTTTTATTTATTTCTTACGAAGTAAATAGACGATTCTTAACATCAGGATTCGAACCGTGAACCTGCAGCGTGACAAGCGATGATGTTACCACAACACCATGACCAACCTCTCCGTAGTGGAAAGAAATCAATCTACTATATTTATGTCAGATCTCAAGACATTGTTTCGATGCCTAAGGCTGGAGTCGTGGGAGAATTATTTATTTATTTGCTTATTACAAGCATTTTTTATTTTCTTTATTTTTTATAATTTGCGCACCAAAAAGAATATGAATATCCTTATACTGTTACAGGGCTCGGGCGTTTAGGAAAATGGGGAAGAGGCGTTAAATGTTTGAAGCTTGTAGTGATGGGGAAACACAGAGCCTGGTAGATCATTCCACATTCATGTCGTTTGGCTTATAAATGAATCCCTATATTTGACAGTACGACCGAAGTTTGGCTTTAGGGTAAACTGATGTGCATTCGAAGCATGGCGCACATTGCGGGTGAAATTTTGGAGGGGAGAAATGCAACTGGCTATTTCGCTAGAACATTTTTTTTTTATAAAAAAGCGATAAAAAAGGGAGAGACACGAATATATGGACTTCGCAATGTCTCTATCACCTACATATAAGTTTTAACGCGCCATTCCGTACCCTGTCTAGTATGTGCAAAACGGTCTTGGGTGCACGGTGCACCAGACTAGGTATGGGCGTTGTATTCCAGCTTGGGGCGGAAGAATGCCTTATAAATTGAGGCCAGATTAGACAGAGTAAAATATTTCTTACACCGCTTAAGGAATCCTACACATTTTGCAGCATTTTTGGCGACTTCGAATATGTGACCATTCCATCGAAGATGGTTATTAATACACATACCGAGAATAGCAAGTCTTTCGGTTTCAACGATGCAAGTACCATTCATGGATAATGGTTGAGGGTTATGGTTTCGCTTGAGAGATAGAAGATATCATTGTGTTTTGGAAGCATTAAATTCCACTCTGTTGGTTGAACCCCATTTAATTATGCTGTCCAGGTCGGAATTTAATGTGTTTAACACACGTTTCCGTTCTTCTTCTACGGCCGAAGATCAAGCACGTGAGTTAGGGAACGAATATGAAAAACTGAGGCTACTGTCTTTTTTTTGCATTTTTATTAATTATTAATTCATTATAACTTACTTGCTAAACAAAAAACGCTTAAAACTAGCCTAATTAACTTATCTATGTTATTCTAACTTGCTGGCCCTATGCGAGCACTCTAAGCTAAACCTAATACTTAAAAATATGTCTTTCGACGTAACCTAACCTAAATTTGTATTTATTTCGTTTTTTTTATTTTTTTTTATTACTAATAATTACTAAGAAAAGTTTTTATAGATGAAAAAACTTAGTAAATGAACTTTTTGTTTGTTTCTTATACATATAGGACTTATGGACTATCTTAAAATAAATCTTAACCTACCTTATTCTACCTTAATCTACTTACTCTAACTACGTAATTATATACGTATTTTTAATAGATCCAAGTGCTTGTGTGTGTGTTTTTTTTTTTTTATATACATATATATATATGTTATCTAAAAAACTACCTAAAAACTACCTAACCCTAAGCTATGTAAATCGGGCATAGAAAAACCAGCCGACTTCAAACTGGCTACCCTGGATTATGGGGAAACGACGAAGGAGTTCCCCCTTGTTCGGCTAGCCACCAAAAATGTCCGTACTGACGTTGTACGTCGTCTATATCGCGACTCGATACAGCCCTACTAAACCGGAAACGCTCCACACTGCTGCGTGCGACGTCTCTGTCGTAGTTGAGTCGCCTATCCACAACTGTCCGAGCAACATGGAAGATTAGTGGCACTGCCAATCTGTGCTGGATCAGACCTTTCTCATCGAGATAGAGGAATTCCTCTGGGGGAACAAATCCGTTAAGGCGCACTCTCTCGTGGTACCTGTAATTGGGTTAATAAGCCCCAGAGATCAGGTTATTCATCGAGCTCATTGCTCTTGCAATATGCCTTCGAGTCAGCTTGATCAGGAAATTATCCACCCTTATTAGGTTAGCCCTTTTGTACAGGACTGAGGATACTGTCATCAGCGAAGGAATGGATTGGATTAGAAGTTGCAGACAAGAGATCATTTATAAAAATAAGAAAGAGAGTCGGAGACAAAAGAGTGCCATGGGGAACACCAGCATTTGTTTATTGAATTGCAGATTTGAAGCCGTCCAAGACAATTTGTATTGAACGCCTTGAAAGGTAGTTCCTAATCCATTGAAGAAGAGACTCATCGACGCCATATGCATGCATTTTCGACAAAAGAGCCTGATGCCAAACTCCGTCCAATGCCTAAGAAATATCAAGCGTAACCATCTTAGTTTCGCCGAAGTAATGCAGAGATTGGTTCCACTTCTCAGTGAGATACGAGTATGCCATCAAATTACCAGTGAACCTGTTGCTACGAAAACCTTACTCCCGGTAATTAAGGAGTTTTCGTGACCTTGGGAAGAAGGGATGTAAGTGCAATGGGTCTGAAATTGGACAGGGAGGAAGACCTGCCGACGGGCTAGATAAATGCTGTTCTCCATTTACTCCGAAAGAGTACTGAAAAGTAAGATAGACAGAAAAGCTTACGCATAGGTTTTGCCAGCGTGGAAGATCACCTTTTCAAAACTATGTGGGAGATACCATCTGGACCAGTGGATTTGTGTATGTTAAGACCTTTTAGTACTCCTGCAACTGTTCGAGTGCGAAAGTGAACTTGTCCCATGGAAAATTTTACGCTCTCAAATACATTGGATTCGTCTAAGGAGCTGACAGCTGGAATGTCCTTCTAAATGATCGCAGTGATGGCAGACGAGGCAGAATTTTTAATATTTTTGACGAATGACTAAAAATGTTTACTACCTTTGGGATATTGTAGGATTTTTTGTTTCAAGTTTTGGTCGTGTAAGAATTTTACACGTCGAATATGGGCATTGCAGTCTTTTCTAGCTTGTTTAAACTTTTTCAGTTTCTCTCAGATTTGTTGGCTTTATAAGACCGAAAACTTAATTTTTTCATCCTGATGACCTCTGTACAGCTCTGGGCAAAACACGAGTTTGCCTTAGGTTTAATGCTCTTTATTCTGTTAGGAATAAAGTCATTCATACCTAAGAGGATTATGATAGTGATCATATCAGCTGCGGCATCCACGTCACTATCAGGGAAGAATAGCGACCAGCTAAAGCTCCTAAAGAAGCTATTAAGGCCGCTCCAGTTGGCTTTCTCGTATTGCCATACTTTTCTTTTAGGAGTTTTTTCTTTAACTGAATGGTCGGAGTACGAGAATTTAGTTGATACGATATTATCGTCAGACCGACCTAGAGGCGCTAAAATATCAATAGTGTATTTATCGGGGTGCGAAGTAAGAAACAAGTCCAAAGTGTTGGCGGAATGACTTTCAATGTCCGGTATATGTGTATATTTCCACTGCACTTCAATGATTTGATTTGGCGCGCGTTCGATTTTATTTTTTATTTTTTCCTTGTTAGATGGAAGTAAGTGTTGTTGATGAGACTTGTAAGTTTGGGAAAGTCTTCTTTACGAAAATTAAAGTTAAAGGAGTTGCCAAGGTCAATGTATGTGTTCCCATTTTCATAAGAGAAAAATAGATATAAAGGAGGGTGGAACCTATCTAACGTTGACAGGAGGTGCGAACTCTAAAGGACGACACAATTATCAGGATCAGAAGGAAGATGAGATCGAGTTGCCTATCCATAAAGTTGGAGATGCCGCTAACTTGCCTGAGTCCAGAATCAGAGGAGGGACGAAATGAGACTCATCTTCGGAATGAGTTCAGTTTAACCGAGGAAGATTGAAATCTCTCAGAAGTATTAAGACATCATCGGATTGTGCGGTATTTTTACTTACTCTAACTACGTAATTATATACGTATTTTTAATAGATCCAAGTGCTTGTGTGTGTGTTTTTTTTTTTTTATATACATATATATATATGTTATCTAAAAAACTACCTAAAAACTACCTAACCCTAAGCTATGTAAATCGGGCATAGAAAAACCAGCCGACTTCAAACTGGCTACCCTGGATTATGGGGAAACGACGAAGGAGTTCCCCCTTGTTCGGCTAGCCACCAAAAATGTCCGTACTGACGTTGTACGTCGTCTATATCGCGACTCGATACAGCCCTACTAAACCGGAAACGCTCCACACTGCTGCGTGCGACGTCTCTGTCGTAGTTGAGTCGCCTATCCACAACTGTCCGAGCAACATGGAAGATTAGTGGCACTGCCAATCTGTGCTGGATCAGACCTTTCTCATCGAGATAGAGGAATTCCTCTGGGGGAACAAATCCGTTAAGGCGCACTCTCTCGTGGTACCTGTAATTGGGTTAATAAGCCCCAGAGATCAGGTTATTCATCGAGCTCATTGCTCTTGCAATATGCCTTCGAGTCAGCTTGATCAGGAAATTATCCACCCTTATTAGGTTAGCCCTTTTGTACAGGACTGAGGATACTGTCATCAGCGAAGGAATGGATTGGATTAGAAGTTGCAGACAAGAGATCATTTATAAAAATAAGAAAGAGAGTCGGAGACAAAAGAGTGCCATGGGGAACACCAGCATTTGTTTATTGAATTGCAGATTTGAAGCCGTCCAAGACAATTTGTATTGAACGCCTTGAAAGGTAGTTCCTAATCCATTGAAGAAGAGACTCATCGACGCCATATGCATGCATTTTCGACAAAAGAGCCTGATGCCAAACTCCGTCCAATGCCTAAGAAATATCAAGCGTAACCATCTTAGTTTCGCCGAAGTAATGAAGAGATTGGTTCCACTTCTCAGTGAGATACGAGTATGCCATCAAATTACCAGTGAACCTGTTGCTACGAAAACCTTACTCCCGGTAATTAAGGAGTTTTCGTGACCTTGGGAAGAAGGGATGTAAGTGCAATGGGTCTGAAATTGGACAGGGAGGAAGACCTGCCGACGGGCTAGATAAATGCTGTTCTCCATTTACTCCGAAAGAGTACTGAAAAGTAAGATAGACAGAAAAGCTTACGCATAGGTTTTGCCAGCGTGGAAGATCACCTTTTCAAAACTATGTGGGAGATACTATCTGGACCAGTGGATTTGTGTATGTTAAGACCTTTTAGTACTCCTGCAACTGTTCGAGTGCGAAAGTGAACTTGTCCCATGGAAAATTTTACGCTCTCAAATACATTGGATTCGTCTAAGGAGCTGACAGCTGGATTGTCCTTCTAAATGATCGCAGTGGTGGCAGACGAGGCAGAATTTTTAATATTTTTGACGAATGACTAAAAATGTTTACTACCTTTGGGATATTGTAGGATTTTTTGTTTCAAGTTTTGGTCGTGTAAGAATTTTACACGTCGAATATGGGCATTGCAGTCTTTTCTAGCTTGTTTAAACTTTTTCAGTTTCTCTCAGATTTGTTGGCTTTATAAGACCGAAAACTTAATTTTTTCATCCTGATGACCTCTGTACAGCTCTGGGCAAAACACGAGTTTGCCTTAGGTTTAATGCTCTTTATTCTGTTAGGAATAAAGTCATTCATACCTAAGAGGATTATGATAGTGATCATATCAGCTGCGGCATCCACGTCACTATCAGGGAAGAATAGCGACCAGCTAAAGCTCCTAAAGAAGCTATTAAGGCCGCTCCAGTTGGCTTTCTCGTATTGCCATACTTTTCTTTTAGGAGTTTTTTCTTTAACTGAATGGTCGGAGTACGAGAATTTAGTTGATACGATATTATCGTCAGACCGACCTAGAGGCGCTAAAATATCAATAGTGTATTTATCGGGGTGCGAAGTAAGAAACAAGTCCAAAGTGTTGGCGGAATGACTTTCAATGTCCGGTATATGTGTATATTTCCACTGCACTTCAATGATTTGATTTGGCGCGAGTTACATACCCATAGTAACCACCCATAACCATCCATCCTGCAACATCAATAACAGAAGTCATCTAGTGCAAACAACGGAGTCACATTTGTAACCATCAACAACAAATCTAAGTGCAAGCAACGGTCCAACAAATGCAAAACCTATTAGATGACCTACTTACGGACGAACGAGCGTTAGTGCAAGAAACGGGCCAACATCTGCAGTGACAACACAACCATGATAACGGACGAACATTTTCAGCATCAACAACAAGTCCAAGTGCAAACAACGGGCCAACCAATGCAACGCCTAGTAGATGACCTACTTACAACGAACAGCGGCAGCTTGCTATCACCAGCTAGTAACGGCTTTTGCTCTGGCATAAATTTGTTTACCGTCTAATATAAATAGACGAATAGACAAATAATCAGGCAGTCTTAATTTGAATTGACAATAAACCGCATCAGTGGAACAAAGATATTAATAAGTGTTTTTTATTTTTAAGTGTTAAATAATCTTTAACTGGCGCAGTCGGTAGGATAAAAGTTAAGCATCCGGTAGTGAAATTAAATTCAGTAGCTACAAAAGTCGCTAAACTAATAACACACTACGAGTGAAAATCGAAGTGGTGGATTTTAATCCTTTGGTTAAGGAACATCGCTACAACCTAAAAAAAAAAAATTTTTTTTTACAAAGCAGAATAGTGTTAAATAGTGTTAAGAATAGAATAGTGCAAAAAAAAAAAAAAAAAAACGTGTTCACGAACAGTACAAAAAAAAAAAACAAAGAAGAAAATATATAAACATACATATGTATATAAATATATATAGGTACTTATATATGCCAAGAACAGAATAAATAAGAACAAAATAGTGCTAAAAAAAAAATAATAAAAAAAAAAAAAAAAAAAAAACCGTGTTAATAATCACGAACAGTGTAAAATAAAACTTTTTGCTGTTGTTCCCGAATTTTTTTTTCTTCTTTTCACAAAAAGAATGGAAAGAAAAGGAACATAGAAGAAGCTGAGAATCATCGGAACGGAAGCCAACAACTAACAAGCTAATTGTTTAACGGGGTAAGTCCATATTTTTGGTTCTTAAATTATCAGTGTTCTCCTATGTCCCCAAAACCCAAAACAAAGAAAAACCGTAAAATAAAAGTCAGTTTTCTTAATAACAAAAGTTGGCATTCATTAAGTAAAGTGTCAAAGGGTGCTTCTAAAGACAAGTCCAGTGACGAAGAGGAAATGAATCACGAAGCGTTTGCTGTAGGTGTCTTTAACAGCCTCAGGATTCCTGATGCTGTAAAAGACCTTCCAAATTTTGAAGGAAATCCTCGTTCTTTGTTTGATTTTGTAAGTAATGTAGAGGAAATATTAATTCTCATGCCACAGATTGTCGGTAGTACGTATGAGCGAATAATAGTTCGAGCAATTAGAAATAAAGTAGTAGGACCAGCCAATGAAGTACTCAACATGTATGGTACTCCCATTGACTGGCAACAAATAAAAAATAATTTAATTGTACATTATTCCGATAAACGTAATGAGACCAGCCTCATTCGCGACTTACATCATCTTCGACAGGACCAAATGACGGTAGAACATTTCTATTCCAAAATAATAGATATATTTTCTCTTATGACAAATCACATAAAAGTGCACGAAAATAATGATAATGTTATAATAGCTAAACAATCGCTTTACCAGGAAATGTGCCTTAATGCATTTTTGTCTGGACTAAAAGAACCGCTAGGATCCACAATTAGGTCAATGAAGCCCAGCAAATTAGCTGAGGCATTCAATTTCTGCCTCCAGGAACAAAACTGCCATTACTTTCAAAATCCTCAATACCAACAACACCTACCATCCTATAGGAAAAATCAAAACTCATTTCAAAATCCAAATTCTGCACAAGGACCTTCATTCAGATTTCCTCATCAGCAATTTAATAGACCTTACAATAGTTTTCCTCAAATTCCACAAAACCGGTCAATCAGACCAATGAACAATATTCCCCAAAACTTTTCGCAGCCACTCAGAAATAATTTAAATCCTAGATTTAACGGCTTTCACCCTCCAGAACCTATGGATACTATCAGTGCAAATACAAGTAGAAATTCCAATAATTTTAAACGGCAAAACAGTAACTCACAGAATCAATGTCATCATATGGAAAGTATTTGTTCTATTAATCAAGTTCCCAGATATCAGGATCAAAATTATTACGAAACTCATAGTAATTTTGGTTCAAATGCTAAAGTTCGACAACCTTATATCCAAAATTATAGCGAAGCTAACAATAATTATTTGGCAGACAATCAACAAGGTCCATCTATTCATTATGATTATATGCCGCATAATCATATTCCAAAAATAAATAAAAATTTCGAAACATGTAAAACCTTGTTATGTAACGAACCCATTTTACAATACCCTGACTTTTCAAAACCATTCAATCTTACTACAGATGCCAGTAATTTTGCTATAGGTGCTATACTCTCACAAGGCCTCATTGGATCTGATAAACCAATTTGCTATGCAAGTCGGACTTTATCAGAATCCGAGGAAAACTATAGTACAATTGAAAAGGAACTCTTAGCTATCGTTTGGGGTACCAAATATTTTCGTCCTTACCTCTTTGGTCGCAAATTTCATATCATAACTGACCATAAACCCTTAACCTGGCTGTTTTCGTTAAAGGAACCAAATTCAAAATTACTTCGTTGGAGGCTCAAGTTAGAGGAATATAATTATGATATTACATACAAAAAAGGGACGCTAAACTCCAACGCTGACGCTTTATCTCGTGTTGAAATAAATACAAATGAAATCAATCAAAATAAATCTCCCGACGAAAACGAGAACTTAGACCTTTTATCCATTTTTAATAATGTAGATGCCGAACAAGATTTATTCACCATCCATTCAGCACCGGAAAACAACGATGACGGCATTCCGATATCGGAACGTGCCATAAATGAGTTTTCGAACCAAATCATTCTCAAACAGGTAGAAACCAAAACTAGACCGGATGTTCAATTTAAAATATTATTCAAAAGAAAGAAAAGATTTACAATATCTTATAATCTAATTAGAGAAGAAAGCTTTATTATAAAGATTTTTAAAGAATATATGGCCTCTAAGCGACTAACAGCGGTGCTAACAGATGATAAAACTTTCAAAATCATTCAATCAGTGTACTCTAAATATTTCAGTAATAGCCGCCTACGAATAGTAAGATGTAACATAATTTTAAAAGACATGACCGATACTGATGAGCAGGATAAATTAGTTCGGGATTATCATACAAAGTCAATCCACAGAGGTATAAATGAATGCTTAGAACATCTTAAAAGAGAGTACTTTTTCCCTAATATGAAGCGTCTGATTACACAAATTATAAATAATTGTGACATATGCCATAAATATAAATATGATAGAAAGAGAGAGCGCTTAAAATACGAAATCACTGAAACACCAATACAACCTTTGGAAATCCTTCATATGGATATATACTCCATTCACAAAGAACATTTTCTAACGATAATTGATAAATTTAGCAGATTTTCAAGTGTTTATTTACTAACTGCTAGAAATAGTATTAATTTAATAAAATCTTTAAAACACTTTTTCTCTCATCATGGAATCCCACAAAAAATTATCACCGATAACGGAAGTGAATTTATATCTACCTTGTTTAGAAATTTCTTAGATATGTACAGTATAAACCTACATACAATCTGTGCAAAAAGTTCCAACGGC
The DNA here is from genome assembly GCA_963082735.1 of Pocota personata. Lineage (NCBI taxonomy): Eukaryota > Metazoa > Arthropoda > Insecta > Diptera > Syrphidae > Pocota > Pocota personata. The sequence continues at coordinate 77,448,400 of OY720429.1, forward strand.
AATTCACCTGTTGAAAGATTCCATTCTACCTTGACGGAGTTAATACGCATTATCAAATCTCAACACAAAGAAAAACCTATAGGCGAAGTAGTTGACGAAGCTGTGATAACTTATAACAATTCAATCCACTCTGCAACTAAACTGACCCCTTTTGAATTGCTTAATGGCCATATTACAAACAGAAATCTATTTTCCCTTAATAAAACTGCTAAAACAGAACAGGAATACCTTAATAAACATATTAATGACTACAATACCTTAGCAAAATTAAGTTATGACCGAAATCTTAATACTAAAGAAAAGATTATTAATAAACTCAATGATAGCCGCAAAGACCCACCTGAATTTTTAGCTAACAGAAAAATATATGAATCAGACGACAGACGTAACAAATTAGCCCCTAGATTTAACGACCATATAGTAGTTAAGAATAATAAAATTACTTTGGAAACAAACAAAAGAAAGGTACACAAACAAAAAGTACAGAAACAACGCAAATTTACCTATTAAACACATTCATTTTTTTCTTTTTTAGTTTAAAACAAAAGAAATTAAATGTTAGAAATGAATAAATGCGAAAATAATCAAACTACTCTAACTCTATTTTGTTTTCGAATCGCCTTTTTTTTTTCTTTAGACACACTATATTATAAATTTCAATATCTAGCCAAAATTAACATAAAAAACTGATTTTCATTTTTTCAAAAAAAAAAAAAAATATATTTTATCCCATCCCTTACCCACTGATGATTTAATAAGCCTTAAATGTGGATAAGCCTCGTTCATAACAATTTAGCAGCAGCAACACTAATCATGGACACAAACCTTTACAAATTTGTTGGTCCATACTTAGAGGGGAGGAGTTACATACCCATAGTAACCACCCATAACCATCCATCCTGCAACATCAATAACAGAAGTCATCTAGTGCAAACAACGGAGTCACATTTGTAACCATCAACAACAAATCTAAGTGCAAGCAACGGTCCAACAAATGCAAAACCTATTAGATGACCTACTTACGGACGAACGAGCGTTAGTGCAAGAAACGGGCCAACATCTGCAGTGACAACACAACCATGATAACGGACGAACATTTTCAGCATCAACAACAAGTCCAAGTGCAAACAACGGGCCAACCAATGCAACGCCTAGTAGATGACCTACTTACAACGAACAGCGGCAGCTTGCTATCACCAGCTAGTAACGGCTTTTGCTCTGGCATAAATTTGTTTACCGTCTAATATAAATAGACGAATAGACAAATAATCAGGCAGTCTTAATTTGAATTGACAATAAACCGCATCAGTGGAACAAAGATATTAATAAGTGTTTTTTATTTTTAAGTGTTAAATAATCTTTAACTCGCGCGTTCGATTTTATTTTTTATTTTTTCCTTGTTAGATGGAAGTTAGTGTTGTTGATGAGACTTGTAAGTTTGGGAAAGTCGGCTTTACGAAAATTAAAGTTAAAGGAGTTGCCAAGGTCAATGTATGTGTTCCCATTTTCATAAGAGAAAAATAGATATAAAGGAGGGTGGAACCTATCTAACGTTGACAGGAGGTGCGAACTCTCAAGGACGACACAATTATCAGGATCAGAAGGAAGATGAGATCGAGTTGCCTATCCATAAAGTTGGAGATGCCGCTAACTTGCCTGAGTCCAGAATCAGAGGAGGGACGAAATGAGACTCATCTTCGGAATGAGTTCAGTTTAACCGAGGAAGATTGAAATCTCTCAGAAGTATTAAGACATCATCGGATTGTGCGGTATCGAACAAAAAGTCAAACATGTCAACGGCAAGTTGATAGGGCAAGATTGGTTGGGATGGGCGAATGCAACAGCAAAGTATGTACAGGCAAAATTTGGTGAGGTTAAGCTTGACTCACATGAATTCGAAGTCTGGGGAGATTGGAATTTCTAGAAGGGTCGCATCGAAGCGATTGTGAATTGGTAGAAGGACACCGCGACCCGAGAGATCGTCTGCTTTCTCAACACTATCCTTGCGGAAGATGGTAAATTCTGAGGAAAAAAGTTCATTGTTAAGAATACTCGAAGTTAGATTGGTTTCAGTTAGAGCAAAAATATCATATGGTAAATTTTGGGTATTCAAGCAATTATCTGAGATGCGATCCTCTTACGCTTTGATAATAGCAACGCAGGCACTTAGGACCTTTACCTTTAGAAGTAGGGTTAGAGAGAATGTTAGAAGCCTGATTAGGGACAAAAATAATTGTTGAAGTCTGCGCGGGATCTATGGATGTGAGAAAGGCGTTTAGAATTTATGTATGACGTATACAAGGATAGGCCGTTAGCCTTCTGAAAAGATGATATGATACATGTAAGCTCTTATGAAATTGGACGAAAATTTGCATTAACGATAGTTGTTCGACTGGAAGACTCTTTTGGGAAATTAGGACCTTAATATAGGTATTGGTTTTGCAATCAACACTGACAGAGTCAAGTTTGTCATGAAGGTAGGCAAGGTAAAGCTGAACATTATCATCAGTTTTACAGTCTCTCAAACGTGACAGTACGTAACGGAGTGAAATTGGGATAGTTAGACGGGGAAGGAGTTTCTTTCGGAGTTAGTGTGGATGACGGAGGATTGGACACGGAAGTGAGATCAAATGACACACGGTTTCTGTTTGGCAAATGATTGAAGGGGACACTGTTAAAGTTAGGAAATAGTCCCATTTTAAATATCCAATTAGAACAGTCATTGCTGTCAGACTTGGCGGATTTAGTATTGTTAGTGAGTAGTAGGCGAAATAAGGATGCGGGGTTAGACTTATGAGGTCTAAGAAGTTGGACAAAGAAGTTGAACAACCAGGCAGTGTCAGAGGTAAGCTCCCTTTGAAATGAAAGGGGTGAAAACTACGCACACAATTTTGTTATTATCGTTGAGTTTTTGGAGTGTTCTATTTCATTCGGGTTGTGTCCTGGAAGTTCCGAATTTTGGCTTAATTTGGGTTCGAGTTCACGGGTTATCTTGCTGAGGTTAGATTTAGAGGTTTCCGGGGAGTTGCTTAAGTCAATATGTTCGGTGACGGCATTCATTTTAAGGAGTTCGTTATGACGAGACTTGTGGTTAAGAGGCCTGCGAAGAATAGTAGTGACATCAGACTTATTGGATAGCAGTTTCATTTCCTCGAGCAGTGTGCCAATTAAAAGCCTCGTCATATTTGAGTCGTCGTATAGGGAGCTTAGGGCCTGCTGGATTTCCGTCACATGCTCCGTGTTGTTCGCGATTTTAGTGTCCAGTAACTTAAATATGGATGATTGTCCAGAAAGTGCCTTTCACACTTGTGACAAGGCAAAGGAGGCACCCGTACATTGGGTCTATCTTTTGTTCAATTGCATATCCGTCACTAGTTCAGATGCGGCATTTATTGTATCATGCTCCGCCTTGAAATCGAATTGGTTATCTGGAACTATGTTATTGTTCTCAACCCTCTTAATCAAGGTTTTGTTGATCACTTTTTCGAATACCTTGCTGATATTCGGGAGCTTTGGAGGGTGCCCTTTCCCATTTTGAAGATCGGCTGTACCACAACTGTTTTCCAATACACTGGATAATGGGCATTATTCAGTGGATTGTTGAACAGGGTGGCGTAAATTTCCACCGCTCCTAGAGGAAGATGTCGATGCACAATATTCGATATTCCATTGATTCCCACTGATTTCTTCTTTCTCAATTATTTGAAGATCGTTTGGAGTTCTAAATTGGATACGTACGGGGGTGAACCCTTTCATTGGTGATGCCATTTTTTGCCAAGTTCTCGTCACTGAACCCGGTAAAACCAGTATTTTCTTATCGCCAGTGATCTATATCATTACGAAGGTAGAAGTTGTGCACATTTACCTTGTATACATCCTTGAAAATAGTTCCTAAACCTTCCACCTTCTCCTGCTGATCTTCGATCACAAAAAAGTCGTCATCATCGACAGCGTTCCTTCTCTATTCTTCTATTCCTGCTGCTGTAAATAAGCGTTCGTTGTTCGTTGTTAGGGGGATTTTGAGACACGGAAGTTCATTTACATCGTTCCTCCGAAATATTTTATTAATCTGGGGGAACATACTCGGCTTATTAGGCTTGATAGCCCAAATCTTGTTGCCCCAGTGCAAATTAGCCGGCCGCCTATAATTTGCTCTAATTAGTATTTGGAGGTTCTTTATCAACGATTTCAACATCTTAACCTTCGAGATTAGTCTGTCATTAATCTGTCCACACAAGTTGTTTAGTCTTGTAAGCAGTCTACTTTTTTGTATGAGCAGTGCGTCGATTGTTGCATTGCGGAACATGTTGTCAGTTGGTCGATACCGAGGTATCGCACTGTCCGTAGTTCGTTTGGTGGTCTCGTCCATTTGATGTACATACAAGTCAATCTCCTCGTTTGACAGATTCCTATTGGACGGTGTGTAGAGCAAGTTCGAGGAGAGTGCTCTTGTCAAAGTTCTGGAGAAGCGAGTCCAATGCGTCCTACTGTAATTGTAGGAGTACTTTTGGACAAACTCCTCCAACTCCGAAATTTCATTGGGAAGCGTTATTACGGCACTGGGTCCGCAATGGTCACTGTGATACACAAATGTGTGTAGGCAATTTAAAGTTTGTCGGTCCATGTCGGTCAGTTGTAGCTGTACGTCGAACAGCAGGAGATCTAGATAGGAGCCGATTCTGGGAAACGACGGACTATCTGTTGCTTTCAAATCGAGTCTATACTCGACACTGTGTCGCCCCACCAATTAAATAGTAGGTTCCCTCTAGGATTACGTGTATTATTTCCCCAATCTTTATGTTTGGCGTTAAAATCTCCTATCATGATGAAATAATTCTCCTCCGACTCCAGCCTTAGGCATCGAAAAATGTCTCGAGCTTTGAAATAAATAAGGTAGACGAGTGGTGAAATGTATTCTTTAGCAGTAAGTGTCTTCTTCAACAGTGAATGCCAGCCTGATTTTGCTTGTGCTTCTGGTGTAAATTCGAACGTCCCTGGGTTCGCAAAAAAGACGCCATAACACTTTTAGTACCATCGATCGATTAAGTATTTCGCTGGTATCTCCCTTCGTATCATTGTCACTATTAGCTTTAAGAGTATCAGCTAAAAAACACTACGGTAGACACATTTTTAGTTAAATTCCTTCGAGAACTTATTGATGATTGAATATCATCGTTGTTGAAATTGCTTAGCCTTTGCCTCAGAGAAACAGAGAAACTGAGTGGAGGGGTGATTTTTTATTTTTTTTTTTATATAATTTGCGCGCCAAAGAGGATATGAATACTCTTGTACTAATACAGGACACGGGCATTGTGAAGAAGAGAGAGAGAGAGAAAGAAAGATTTAGTGTAATGGTTTGAAAATCAGATGGTATTAAGTTTCTGTAAAACTCCAAGGGTAGCGTCCAGATAACTGGGGAGCTTGTTTGTCTTGCTTTTGTCGTTGCTCATGATTCACAGTATTTTTTTTCCGTCCACCTGATGTCTTAATCACGATCAAGTTGCATTTTCGTCCATATGACCACTCTACTGCCAGTGTTATGCCTTCGCAGTAGAGTTGACTTAGCTTTCGCAATTGATCGACTTTTTTATTCATTTCATGCGAAATAGATAATTCTTGACATCAGGATTTGAACCGTGAACCAACAGCGTGACAAGCGATGATGTTACCACTACACCACGGCCACCTTTTAGTTTAAACCTCAGTCTCATCAATTATATGTACATACATAACATTTTCGACTGCAAATAGAATTTGATTTTGTAACTGGGGTCAAGATACTACGTAGCAAGTGCAAAGATAATATTATTATGTTATCCCACCAACGCCAAAATTAGGGTAGTCGCAGATTATAGCCGTGTGCGTTTTTTTATTGTATTACAAACAACTGGTAAAAAATGCAAGAATTTATACTATTTATTGTAAAGAAGAACATCGTCCATAGCCGTTTTAAATTTTATTTATAGGGGAACTAGATATGGGGAGAAGTAGCCAAAGTAGCCATTCCTGTGTAATGTAAATGGGTGAATAAGCCATGAAAATCTGAAGTAACGCTATGATGTACTAAGTTCAGGAGAGACAAGCCGCTACTTGGTTCGGAACATATGTATGTATGTCAGTTGTAAAGGCCAAGCCATTGAGACCTTCCAACAACTCTTAATTTCGTCTGATAATCTTGGACAGAAATCAATGAATACAGAGAAATCAAATATTCCCGTGACTTTCCAGGGGCCCACACGCTAATCCTTTTACAAATTTACCTACCTATTTTCATAGAAGTGTGCAAATTCGTCAATTCAATTCTCAGCAGAGTTACGATTAAAAAAAAAAATTTAAATATTTTTTTCGGAAACAAAAATATTTTGAATTTGCATTATGATATGATAAAATAGCCAAATTATGTAATGAAAAATTAGACATAAGCTTTTGGTTGCGTCAACTAGTCGTCATACCTTTAAGTAAAATGTCAAAGTCTCAAGTGCTACCATGACCGCACAACTTTTTTGTAGCAGTTAAATATGGGGTTTTCACAAATATAACTTTACGTATTGATCCCGTGACAACTGCAACTGCTTTCATATAACATGGTATAATAAGTTCCAACCTCTTCGCGGTCTAATACTAAAGTACTTTTTCCTCACTACACCAAATATTCTAAAGATAAAGCTCAAACTTGGTGAATATATTCAATAGTCGCCCCGAAATGTATCGCGGAAAGTGCATTGAAATTCAACATGGGGAAATGCCTCCATCTTAGATTTTAATGCCAAAATAGATATCACTATTCTGATGATACCACTATATTAGCTAGTGCCAAGCTTTGTTCTTAATAAAATTAAGCAAAAATTTCCACATGCTGAAAATTATTTTAAAAAGTGGAGACTCAAAATCAACACTGATAAATGTGGTCTTACGTGTTTTAGAAATGCCAGTGGAAAAGGTCAATACTTAGCGGTTAAGGAAATTAAATCTCTTTCATTGAAAATAAATGATAGATAGATATACCATTGCGTTGTGAAACTAATTATCTAGGAATAAATTTCCATAACCGATTTCTTTTTAATATGCATGCAAGAAAAGTCCTAAACAGGGCAAAAATTGTAAAGTGGAGCAGTGGTACCAACATTCGTTCGGATGTGGTCGAAGATCTCTTTGACCATCTCAATCATTTTCCCCTGTTCGAATGTATATTGTCCACTGGGCTTACCTGGACCCACTACGTATTGAGTTATGCAGACATGGTAATACTGGAGAGGCAAAGTGAAAATCTGTAATGACTGAACTATAATTATAGTTTTGTATTATACAAAAGAACAAACAGTTGAATGTTATTTTTAAAAAATCACAAAAAAATATAGTTAATCAAGTTAGTTTTTTTTCCCCCGTCGGTAGGTGAAAACCTTTAATAGACACTATGAAGTATGAGATTCTTACTCACCAAAAGCACCTACCTCTAATATAAATTTTCAATTGCTTCAACTAAGCTAAGACTTATGAAGCAATTTTTTTTTATCACGTAATAAAGACGTTTGACAGGTGTCTTTCTAATGAAAGTTCCTGCTTTTTCCGCTATTTAGACGCCTTTAATCTTTATCGTATTAAGCTGAAATGTTTGGTCCTTTGTAGATACCGCAATCAATTTCTCTCGTCCAGAATTAGTGCATGGACAATTTCTCTTAGAACTTTATTTAACTAGTACATTTTTCTGTATTTGTTTGTGAGTTCTTTACGTTTCTTTTTTCACGTGCGACTTCCATTTCAGCTTTGCGTCGGGTTTCATTCCGAGGTATTTTGCCTCGTTTGCAGACGGAATACGGACCGAGTTTATAAGCATATGTTACCTGTTCGTTTTCTTGAACAGATTTAGTTTCAATGAGAGCGATCCGCCAGGTCTTTGTCAGAGCACTTTGGTGTTTTACAGTTGGTTCTTAGATTGTTTTACCTATTGGTAGGATAGCCGTGTCATCGGAAAATGTAGCTAATACAGTGCCTGAGATGATGAAATTTCTTTGAATTGTGAGTATTCGTTTCCGCGTCTGACACGGATGAATCTATTCTTGAGGAAACTTCGCCATACAACTGCAAACGCTACAAAATGAACATAATGTTAAATGAACAATTTACGGAAGAAACTGAACCTTTAACTACACAAAAGCTGATATTTTTTGTAATCAGCTTAAATGAAGACGAATGAAACAAATCTCTTCTCCGATTCAACATTACATCAAGTATTTTCATAATAGAATTCGTATGGTTGAACTTCTGCTTCCATACAAATTGTCCCGAAACATAGAATTATGCAAAGTTCTTTGGCCAAGCCTCTTTGTGAAAAGCACGTTCAGAAATAAGGTAAATTGGTCCAATTGGTATTTTGTCTAGTGAGTTGGTTGCAACTGATTACATGAATGGTAATAGAGCTTTGATGTAACGCCTCAGTTACGAAATATTTAGTCTATAAATTTGTTAGGTAATCATCCACTCAAACTACGAAAAATAGGGAATGAACTCTGGGGCGTCCTTAACTCAGCTTATTTACAGCTTATTTACTCAGCTTATTACAGTCAAAGCATTTTTTTTCTTAATCTTTCTGAATTCTAAAATTGGAATGGATTTAGATTCAAATCCATTCCAATTTTAGAATTCAGAAAGATTGGAATGGCGAATTAAAAATGACAGACAAAACTCTAATATATTAACAAATTCAATTCATCCGCAGATTAATGAAGTAAATAAAAGGAGAAAGTTAGCCAAAAGGTTTTCGCAATAACTGATTCAAATCCAAGGCCATAATTTCAAAATTCAAAACGACGGATTCAAAATCGAGACCAACATTTTTAGAAAAAAAAAAACTGTTGAAATTCTACATGTGTGAAGAGATTTTGAGATACATTGTCGTTTCGAAAGCTTTAGGTATAATTTTTTATGTTTTTTGTAGCCTAGTGTTGTTTAGTATGACAAAGTACTTAGAATTCGATAACACACACCTGTAGCCAACATCCTTAGATATTTGCAATACATTATCTCCTTCACAACCAGGGAAATGACATTTAGCAGAGTTTCCAGTGTGCTCTAATAAGAGTCTGTCCAGCTACCATCGTAGTCCTTGATAGAAGACATCTATAGAATAGCCTTTGTAAGGGCCAAGTGCCACAAAAAAAAATTCTCCAAAAGTTCTTTTTGGTGAATCTTATTTCTTTTTTTAAGAATTTTTACGTTCTTTCAGTGTGTTGACCATCCAATGGCTCCTTCTTTAGCTAGGTTCCAACTGTGCCTCGAGGTACACATATAACCTACTTCATATGGTTAGTCCTTCCCATTTATCTCCACTACCCTCTGATGAGGATTTTTTGAAGCTACGATAGAAGTTTTAACCTTACCTTCGTTAGATGACCCTAATCCCTTCACCTGATTATGTATTAAGTATCCAAGGTTCTTTGTTTAGGGCCAAGTCAGGCTGCTCCTTATGAAAGAACAGCGTCAAGTTGACTGGGGCGGCTTTACTGTGATGAAGATTTAATATGCCTCTATTTTTTTCAGTATTTCTGCCGGCAGGACAATTATAATGCCCTTGGTGCCATAATCATTACCTTCCACAGCAATAATTTCCCAATCATTCATAGAATCCGATGATTTCTTCTTTTTCCACACTCATGTGAGGTACCGTCATCGTCAGTCGTCCAGGACTGCTTTTAGTACAGCACCCTTTAACAAAACCTTGGGATAACTGATGCTTGCAATCTAACCTGCTAATCTCGTGCTTCTAGTTGGTGAGGATAAACAGTGGAGCAGTGGTACCAACATTCGTTCGGATGTGGTCGAAGATCTCTTTGACCATCTCAATCATTTTCCCCTGTTCGAATGTATATTGTCCGCTGGGCTTACCTGGACCCACTACGGCAAGCTGTAGAGTATTCCTGATTATAACTGAACCGCTATGATAAAACCCTTGCTTCAGGTCACCTTTCCATGCTCCCTTCTGCATACCTAGGGAGATGTTCTTCTTTTTCTATTTTTTTCTTGTCGAGGATAAACTCACTTGGTTTATTTGCCTGGACTGTCTGCTAGGGGTCGACAAGCAAAAGCTCCTCCAACTCCTTTGAAATCACTTCATCCATTATGATTGCCTCAATTGTCTTTTCCATTTTTGTCTGCCATCTATCCAAGCTAAGGCTTCTCTCCTTCTTCTTTTGGTATATTTGTTTTATGGTTAATTGTGTTCCCACGAGTATGGCCGGAAATGATGGGTCCTCTCCAACAGAGCAGACGGTTACCCGAGTTATGCTAGATGATTCATAGGTCTTGCCTGTGCACCTATAAGAGCTCATTCGTGGCTGGTTTGACCCCAAGCCTTCCATCCCTGGGTACGATTTAAAAATACCGTTCACACCGCCGCTGGAATTAGGTTGACTAACCTCTTGCTTTTCAAAGTC